>JACCPG010009413.1:0-26375 GCA_016069955.1 Drepana arcuata | reverse complement strand
GTACTCGAAACTGACGAGCATGTATGAAGAGACTGATGAATGTGGACGAAGCGAAAGAGGTATGTAAGTCTAGAGAGAACTAGCGCTTTATACTCTCTGCCTACCCCGTTAGGGACTTGGCGTGATGATATGTATGTAGTTTAATGTTAATAAATTTAAGAAATCCATTCGGCACCCAGCTTGCCTATGGGCATAGAGTAATATAGTATAAAAAGATTATCTCTTCACCGTTAATACATATATAAATTATAGATACTGCCAACGAAGCATGGCGGGCCTGTCAATGTTCAAACGTGACTTCTCTGAAAAAAATGTTATTGTTTGAAACGAGAAAAATAAAAAAAAATGTTTTCATTAAAATATCTTTTACAATATTAATGCCATAAATCTGCAATTTCATCATTTGACTGGGTTTAATCGGCTCCAATCCGAGTGATTTATGAATCTGCATTGAGATTTATTATACTAATCCGAGCTTATTTGATAAACAGAAAGATTAAGATGTTTATATCCGACGAGCAAGGCTATAAACGCGCAAAGGGTTTATAAAAAGGGCGTTACAAAGATTTACATGTCTCGGTTGAATCAGTATTCGCGGTGCGTAAATTTGCTACGATGTACCCTCTGAGGTGAAGGGACGACAAGAGCTAAGAAAACGACGCCCATAATTTTCGTATGAAAGTCATGCGGAATCAACGAGTCATTTAACAATCTTAAACGTTTCTATAACATTGTTACAATACTGGCGCTATGCTAAATTGTGAATTTACATTATTCAAAGACTAGCTTTATAAACATGATGTTTGTGAAACTGATATTTAAAAATATAAGTGCAATATTGGTATTTAGACCAAATAGTTCATTTGTTAGGTTTTTTAAACCTTTTTTAATTTTATTTATTATCCTATTATTAGATTTGCACTGTGCATTTGATTTGTACCGCCGATTTGAAGCGACGTTGTAAATATTGAATTTAAAAAATCACGTGTAATTTAAGTGATTCATTATTTATAAATCTAGGTTTATTTTATTAATCTTACTTTATTTTATTTATTAAATTTAGTACCAGTATTACATAATGAATTAATTTACAACCAGTTACCCTTTTTAAGTATGGTTATGTTATGTAAACCTGTACACTTTAGACTAAACTCAAAGGCGTATGTATAGTCGTGCATGAGTAACGGCGATGGTATCGTCCTCTGTCACGTTGGAACCTAAAATACGTATATCTCTGGCGGAAAGTGAGTGTGTGGGGGCCTACACGGGGTAGGAACAAGGTGTGGGAAGGCAAAGAAGGCAAGGCAAGGAAGGTTTTTGAGAATAAAGACATAATATAAAAAAAATATTTACGATATAAGCGTCAGTGTTTTCTAAAATTGTTAAATATTTTTATAGTAAACTAATTATTGACTCTATATAGAAAGTACTGACGCGTCTAATCCGATATTTTTGTAAATGGAATAGCAATAAATAATTATGAAATTATGATGATGAAAAAGCAAAAATCTCTATAACTTCTGTTCCTTCACTTATTTCAACTCTTTTCACCCATAACTCCATTTGCCCACTTAGCACTAGTATTCGAACAAACTTTAATAAACTACGGCAAAAGTCAGCCTTCAAAAGGTCGAGTGATTGCAACTCGTTTAGCGACCGAACGTCGATTAATTCCGCTCTGAGTGACAGCAACAACAGGCGATGGAGCAAAGCGCAATTTAAAATGCTTGCGGTGAACTCGCACTGCGCTGTCTACTATTAGCCCCTACGATTTCGGCTCGAAATTCGGCGTGTGCCAGCATCGGCCAACACTGCCCATTCATTTGGACTTCCATTAAAAGGGAGCTTTTAACTACAGCTAATTTATGCAGCGCACGGTTTGCCAGGACAGATTACAGAGTGGTGTGTCCATTCTCTGGCCGGCTTGGGTTGAATCACGCCTGTCGAATGTGTTACTTCTAGTGGAAAATTGGTGCTGTTTATTCGTTTGTTGCCTCGCGCAGTTAACGGAAATTTGTTTTGATATAATTTGTCCGTTATATTTGAATAATGACTTGCTTTATTTGTTATGGCAATTGCATTAGGTAAACGTGCGTGTGTGTGTTTGTAGGTGCGTATTTTAAATTTATCTTTTTGGGTCTTTTAATTATAGTGGTGAACAGAGACGTAGAAGGTGACGCGTAGTATGGCAGGACAAAAATATGATGGCGAGACGGACTGGACTTGTAGGTGTAGACTGAGCAATAGGTCTAGAAATAGAATTGTGTTGAATACTACCGTTAAAGGCAAAGTACGTAAGTACGTTGCAAAGTGCTGCTCGTTGGCTATCGTTTTACTGTGAGAACTTTTTTTACACAATTTTTGTTTGATTTCTTTTCATACATTTATCATCTCATAAGGTGCTTTAATATGGAGATGTTCACATTTCGCTGTATAATAAAAATATGAATGTCCAATATTTATTAATTAACATATTAGAAATCTTTTAATATAATTCGTCTCTTTTTCAATACTGAGTTCTCGTGTTGAGAGAACAGCCTTTCATTATGTAATTAAAAAGTCATTGCTCTATCTTTCGTGCGGGCTTTTCGAGTTGTCTCGCGTATTATCCCTATTGAAAGATGGCTCTGGAAGCCAAATGAAATATATTTTAATACTAAACAGAATCCAAGAGTTAGTAAAATTAATTTAAGTAAGTATATTGCATTTATAATAATCATAGTTGTGTTTGAGGAATGTAATCATATCACTAAATAAATTTCATTTCACCGAAGTAACTAAGAAACAACTGCAATAAAAAACCGTAAGGAAGTATAAAATAGACTCGTGTATAAGGCAGAATTGGCATTATTCGAGGTTTATTTTCGATTTATGCAGCAAGGCGGAGTAACAACTCGATTTGTGGACGGAATCGTTACTTACAATTTCGACCTTTGCTTTGTTGAGCAAAAAACTTTAAATGCGAAACAACGGCATGAACGCTGCTCTGCTTTTCCGTCAAAGGCAATCCAATCTTTCTCTTTTATTGGAACAGCCCTCTGGCGTCTTTGTTGCGGGAATTCCCCTGGATCCAATTTATGCAAAGTATTTACGAGTGACAAGAATTTATTTGACGTGCCAATTTTGCACCCCAATATCCCGGTTGCAAGCCGCATTCTAAAGCACATCAGCATATACATATATTAGCCCCAGAGCCGCCGTATGATAAAGGATTCGATTACAAAGTTGTGCTATTATAAATACGTGTATCTCGATATACCATCAAGAGTGAAATATGGCTTTATTTTTAGCGGTTATTAAACTGGATGTTGGACGGGGCAAGACAGTGACAAATGTTGATATCGCGTCAGCGCTGTATCATCTGTAAGGGCGCGGTGGCAATATGCCTGCCAGCCGAGTGCCGACCAGGCGGCGTCATGTCGCCTCGCCGCAGATACAAACCCATAAACATCAGATTTATGACTTCTTGGAGCCGCATCTCGACGAAGACAGATGATGTGTACTACGCAACCAACTGACTAACGTCTACCCGTTTTTTAATACAAAAATGAAGAAACAAGATAAGTAGGTACTTAGAGAGAACTGGCGCTCCATTCTCTCTGCCTACCCCGTTAGGAACTCGGCGTGATAATATACATATATGATATATACTTATTGGTCGCTCGTAGCATTTCCCTAATGCACTGACGGTGATCTGGCATCATTAGCTACCTTGGTAATCTTAAAAAATATTATCAGAGCGTCGCTCATCGGTCGGCGCTTAGGGAGTATTTGATTAACGATCCGTATTAATTTCGCCCAAAATCCTCGTAACGAGGCAAGCGGAGGTATGGTGGGCGCAGAAATATCGCCATACCTATATCTATAAGTCCCCTTATTAATGCTCGTCATTCACTGAGTAAGATGGCCATCAACAATCTTTGGAGGGTTTCGCTTTTATGCGGCATTATTACTTCGTGAATTACTTTTGTGTATTCAATACAGTTGATTATAAATACAGATGATGAATCAAGCAATCGTCATAAATGATCAATTAGGCTGATTGCACGCTTTCAATGATTGAATAAATATTTATTTGCGACGTGCGAAGCCTATTAGGTAACCGAGGAATTTCGTGACTTCGAGTCCTGTTAATGAACAACAGTCAACCTAATGCGTAGTCTGCATAGACTTCGATAGTGACGTTCCGAGAATAATTAAGCTGGCATAATCACCTCTAGGACTCTGGTTTGTCGCTGGTCCCTCGCAGCCCCCCGCCCCCCAACCTCCCGCTCCACTCTCCTGATTGATGGCGCCGGAGATTGCATGTCAGGATTACATCTGCGGAGGATGTACGGATTATTTAGTTGCTACCAGCGGGTAAATAGACCGAGCAATATTCTCGAAAAAACTTATAGTAACACTACAGAGAGACGGTCGGGATGGGTCGGTAATCTCGTTTGTGTCTTTGGTGAAAATTTCATCTCGCACGATTTCATCACGAGACTGGGTAAACTACAAGGGCATAATTTTGCGACGCTGGATACAAATTGGGTTTCGTTGCCAAAATGTTACTCTTCTATGATAGGGCGTGGGTGTAGGTAGGTAAATATAGAACATGCCAACTAAGCATACATACATTTTGTTTATAAGCCTTTTATGTCACTCGTGATACATCTTCGAGGACAAAATGTGTTTCCTAGTGAAAACTCCCAGTATAATTACTTTTATGGTAATTACTTAATGATATGCTATGATCAAAGATATAAACTTCATTAATTAAATATTTACAATTTATGAATGGTGGAAGCGGGTCGTTAAATGTATCAAGATTTCAAGTCAAAGAGTAATTCTGGATTCAAATGGTTTAAAGAAATGCACAGTGGCTATCGCGTGAAAACCTGCAAACGTTTAAAAGTGCCTTAGGATATCGACTTACCATCAGTCACATTGAAATCTCATACAAATCCTGGTGCCATCATACCCTAATGGCATACATTTCACATACGTACTTGTGACATTCACCCTTGTGTATATGCATATAGGTACATAATTATATTGCTAGTGTTCCAATTAAACATTAAGTAAATAGATAGAAGACGTGACACAACATAAAACTGTCCAACAATACATTAAACTCTCCTTTGTAGGAGTCATGTAGTTTGTTTGTATGTGCGGTTTTCGTCGTAATCTAAACTTAAATCAAAGGCCTTGTCAAAGACAGCTCGCCTGCGGCGAAAGCACAGCGGCGGCGACACAATTTAATTCCACTTCTACTTGCTTACACGCCGTCAAAGAATAAAACACCATAACGCATTCTTCATGTCATCCCTCTACTTGTAAACTCTTCGGTTCGAACCAACCTACTACATCACAGTAGGTTTTTTCTTATGAATTTATTAGGACCTTCCCACAAGTCTGTCGGAATATCTTTTCAATCGAAACCAATTCGTTTGGACATGAAAATCACATTTTGAATATCAGCCAATTCCTAGAGTGGATGTCAATGGTTATATGGAATGGAATTTTCAATGATTTTCTTGATTTAGCATATAAAATATGCCTTTGTGATAGATCAGACGGTCTTTGTCTCATGCCTATAAGAAATTCATATGTCCAATATTATTTCCATCTGAATGAAAATATTTCCAATATTTCCATTCATCCCATATTTTGCATTGTGACGCACCATTTTCTTATGAATATCATTGTGAACCAGTGTTAGTATTTCTTATTGTTTGGCTTCTGTTTGTCAAATACATTGTTTCTATACTTTGATCGTAAATTTATGAAAAAAATTGTGAAATCTTATTCCATATTCACACTTATTAACTCTATACATACGAGTACATAGAGCTAATAATCTCCATAGTAATTCGATCTGTACAATGATAACTAATATTCTTTAAGTTTTCATTACACAGTTTTTTTTCTCTTTTTCTTTTTTCTCTAACTTGGTGGCCTGAAAGAAATCGCTTTAGCGATAAGGCCGCCTATAATGCGTACTACATGTTGTTCTCTGTTTTTTTTGTCATCCTATTTGTTTTTGTAGATGTGTGTGTACAATAAAGGATACATTATTATTATAGGCATAATCTAAGAAAATGTGATTTATTAATCTATTTTCGAGCGATTTTCTAACGTTTGTGGCTATGTTTTTCTTTTATACTATTGAATTTTTAATATTACCGAAAAATATTATTCCAAAATGAAGTATTTCTGAGTGGAAGCTCCGAAATTCGACCTTTTGCACTTACGTTCGCGGTATAATTTTACAATTCATTTCACGTGAAAAACCTTATTTGTTGACCTTTTTCCCGTTACGCATTTTATTTGTATTTATTATGTATTCATTAAAGCATTGTAGCTTTATTAAAATCGTAATTAAGCACGTTCAGTTCTTTTAGTCAAATATTTTTGTTTTGATATTATAGACAAAACAATTTGTGAACCTGCTTAGATAAATTGTATTATTGGGATCATGTGTTCTTCAATAGCATTTCATTATTATTATGTGCATAGAATATTGAGTACGTAGCATATACGGTTGGTTAATGTGCGGAAACATGAGGTCCGCGCGATCCTTCCAATTCAAACGAAATGAATCTATACAACTGTAATGGACTCCGCCGTTCTCCCACTTCAAATTTCCACATCAATAAGAAAAATCTAGCACAAAATCAGTCTATCATTATACGGCATGCTTACAATCGGAGTAATGAACAAACTAAAATTTTAGCAAAGATTAATTTAATTATGTGCTTACCCGAGGGAAATAATCCGTTATAATAAAATTAAGTCCAATTAAATATCAACGCAATTCTATCTTGTCAAAAGCGCAACAAAAGTAATAATATTAGTTACTTGGTGGCAAATAATGGCCCTTCCCTTTAATAAATATACCATTATCCACGTTTGCTGGCTCAAGTAAATAGAGGAATGGGGGATCATTCGCTCGAGAGCGACGGTCGCATCTGGCGCTCGCCGGATTATGTTGGTAAATTCAATAATCTTTAGAGAGCCAACTGAGGAGGATGGCCATTGCAAGTTTTTTCGGTAGTTGAAGGAGTTTTGACGACTTTGGTAATCAACTTTGCGTATGTAGCGGCCCCGTACAATTGAGTTGGGCCCGACTTGTTCCCGGACGTCTTCTGCATCCTAAGTAAACAGTGCTAAGCAAATCAATTGGAACGCATTCGCGAAAGGCTGTGGCTTGAATTTAAGATGCCTCATCCTAGTCTCCCACGCTTGAAAAGTGAAAAAGCTTTGGCAATTAACAGACCTTTAACACCGCAAGTAATTATAACAACTAACTTAAAGGTTTAAGATGAGATGTTTCGCGTTTTTCTTCCGTATCTTATAGCGACTTTGTATCGACTTATTATATGGCATTAAAAGGGATTTAATTGATGTAATAAACGTACAATATATACTCTATAATTTCAGGCATCTCAAGCGAATCATAAGAGGAAACTAACTTGGATGTACAGAATATAAATAAATAATAAGTTTGCGGAATATAACTCCAACTGGGTAGGAGATGTATTTTAGGTATCAACGTGATGACGAGTACCTCGCTGTTACTCAAGCACAGTTAAGTACGTAAGTCAAGTACGCAGTTACTATAAACACATACAATAGTCTTTTAATTTCTTCAGGCTTCATTATACTGGCTTACTCTCGTTACTTGCCTTCACCGTAAAGCTCGTAGTGTAGCTAATCACAGTACAGTCGGGATTCATTGCAATTTTTGTGTTGCAGGCAACTAACCGAACCACTCGGCCATCACGGTTTTTTGGCCATTTATAAATACAATGTTGTATAAAAGGAACTGTATATTACCTTCATGCAGGTTTTTCTTTAGGTCAGCTATGATCCCATTCTAAATTAAACAGATTAAGTACCTCTTCTATGATTAAAGCTTCAACTAAGCACCCTATTATAATACATCATCAGAAGGGTTGTTCATTATTATAGACGTATATATAACGAGGTTATCACAATATTGATACCTTCGCCGGCATAAAGTGTCAATTACATTTTATGACTCAGTAACATTTTGTCACAATGTAAGGCGAAATATACCTTAAGATAGATATGCAATATAGGTATTTTTTCTTTCTGTGCGCATTCCGACAACGGTCTTTAGATGTATAAAGAAAAGTATAATAACGGCCGCAGTTCACGGGATTATGATATATGACAAGCCTTGAAGGCTGCCTCACACTGTTCCTCTTCACCGTAAAGTTTTAAGTGCAAAAATGCGTTTTTGTCGACCGCCAGTCTTACTTAAACCTGCAATGCTCACTTTACAGACGAGTAGGTAAGCTACTCTGCTACGAGGGTCCCTTCAAAACCACTACAATATAATCCGTAACTCATCAAATCTATATAACGGTATAGCACATTTTAATAGGCCCCACATATCCGGATTTATGGGACCGCAGGTTCCTCTAACTAATTCACGTTGTTATGATAACATGATAAATAATGTTTTATCATCTTTTTTATGAAACAATGTTCATTACGTGAAGCTGCTCCTTTTAGCGGAAATTTTAAGTATCGACCGTATGAGACCCGTGGTTGCCGAGTGGTTTAAGTAGTTCGAATCCTTACTGATCAATGTTTTTTTTGTCAGAGCTTAAATGATAATCACACCATGAGGTGGGGTTTAAGGCGAGGGAAAACATCGAAAGGAAACCTGCAAATGTTTGAGAAGAAATTTAAAGATGTATGTATGTATAGTGGTACTTGAGAAACGGCGATGAACACGCCATTTGTCATGTTGACAGCTATAATATATCTATCTACAAAGATCAGAATTCACTACCTACTACATAAAACATAGTCATAATATAAAAATCACTCACCATCAATTTTATAAGGCTTTATGCCTGTTCGTCTCCTAGACACATATTTTTCAAGAAAATGTCGAAATCAAAATCAAAATCAAAATCTTTTTATTTCACATAGGCCCAGGTGGGCACTTATAAAACGTCGAAAAAAAAGAAGCACGGTTCGGGTTGGTCGCTTCCATGGAGAAGAACCGGCAAGAAACTCCATGGTTACTCTTTTCAAATCATTAGGCATATGCAATATTTTTTTCGAAAGTCGAAATAGCAACACAAAATTTGGAAGCTTTGGATCCGGGGTTTCGTTGAAAATTGATGTAGCGTGTATCAAAGCGACCAGTGTATGGAATATTGGGCCTTGATCGACAGTTTAATTAATGTCTCCGTTATGTTCACCTTTGCTGCCATCAACGTATACGTGTGGTTTTAATGGCTTATACAGAACCATCTTGACAAGCTTTCATCGAACGTTGATTTCGCTTTTCAACGTTTGACGACGTAAACGAGTTGTTACAATGTATGTAGTAGTAGTATTGGTAAACTTTAACCGAAGTACCTAGTTTTCTCATAATCCTGAAGAGATACGCGTGGCGCATGGCTGTCAGTAAGAATTTAATAGCTTGTGATTTAACTATCCATTATATTCTACCTCTCAGTAATACCTCAATGTAATCCTTGAAGGAAAGAGGAAAGAATATATTACATCAACGATACAGAATTTATCACGTGACATAATATGAACTTGACTTTAATTTATTGGTGCACAGCTTAGAACTATAAGCAATTTAGAAGTGTACATTACGCTAGTAATACTCTTGATGATGCAAACGTAGCTGTGACCGTTTGTCTGAATGCCACCTCAGTGGTATCAGAAAAGGTAGACTACGTGTATATATCCCCCACATACGTATATCACAAACTGCACTTCGCGGTTAAGAAGTTAATGGGTATTTTGAAAATGTGTGATGTAAAGGCGTGACGATATCAAATCAAGACCGTTCCATTGCCGTGTTTGAATTACCAACATTCATACAATAATTCACGCACGTTAATAATAATCATAATATATTATATTATATATTATTTCAAATAAAGAAGAATAATCATAATATCATATTTATTTAGGAAAACATCCACAGTGAAAATAAAAAAATATATCCTCACGCCTTCCACAAGGATCCCCGAAGGGGTAGGCAGAGGTGTATAGGTAATACCCACACACCCACTTTCCGCCAAAGGTATATTAGGTGCCAACGTGATGGATGGCGAGTCCATCGCCGTTCCTCAAGCACAACTATACATACGCCTATGAATTTCTTCTCAGGCGTATTTAGGTTTCCTCTCGATGTTTTCCTTCACCGTAAAGCTGGTGGTGTGACTAATCACTGTACTTAAGATCAGAAAAACTCAGAAATACAGTCGGGATTCGAACTTGTGAAATGACTTAAAACTATGTTAGTGCAACAAACAAATCATGAAATTATTTAGCGGCACGCTTTGAAGACTTGCGTTTTGGTCCAGTGGTGGAGTATCGAATAAAGTACGTAGAATTACTTTCATAATGTATATTAATTAAATGATTACTAGACTGATTATTAGATTGCGTTTAAATTTCATTAAGTTCCTCACTACGTCATTCGTCATATTAGCGGAGAACCTCCGTCGTAGTTAATCGTTATAATATTCCGGAGATTGATCCGTTAAGCCTCTACATTTTAATTTACCTGGGTGTACCTACGCATGAAATTATTCCAAGTGATTTGAAGTTCGGTAAGGGTCGGCTTACATTTCAATTCTTGAAGGCAAGACCAGAGGTCCGTAATCCTGACTGAGATTGTCGTGGTCCGATCCTCGATGCCTAGTTGGTGTGACGAACAGGAATATGTTCTTCTTGTATGCTTCATTGTATAAATGTGCCACCTATACACCTCTGCCTACCCTTGTGCGAAGGCGTGAGGATATATTATTATTTATACGTACTTAAAATCACTCTGAGTCCGTCACTCAATTTCGCTTTTTACTCTATATCTATATCTATTTCGTAAAATTTTCTTCACTCATACTTTCTATGTGTCCAAACCAACGCAACACCCTCGTTCACGCAGCTTGTTTTGCGAATCTCTTTTAACTACATATTCGATCCGAAATCGTTATGCCGCACATTTTTCTAATAGAACGCATTACAACTGCATATTAACGATTTTTTTATACCACTTGTGTGGCAAAAAAGCATGTGACCCGCCTGATGGTAAACGGTTACCGACAAATTCGGCATATTATCTACATAAACTCCAGATTATGCCAACTAAATTCGTGGACGTCAGCGTGAGTGGCGAAACAAATACCATAAATTGAAATCATGAAATGCAAGACCATTTAATATTACAACAGCAAATAAACTACAATTCCCCTTAATGTCCCGTTTTAGATTCAAGTCAGTGACGATGCAGAATACTTGGTCTTGTATGTCGAAAACTAAGTGGTACAGTTGTAAACTGTAGTTGCTTAGTGTTGTGGCAAATCTTAGGTTTATCTGTGTTAAGTGATGCATGATACTTGCATGTTGAAGTAGTCTCTACATAGAAGGTTTGACGCGTAGCGTAGATTTCGTCACCATTATCACATGCAATGGAAGCTTCATTATCGCCTTGGACGCGTTTGGAAACTATGTACTTGCCCTAGAAACGTGTAAAGTACTACTACTTACTTACTATCTATATATATAAAAATTCACGTTTGTCTGTATGTCTTTTATAGAACGAAAACGGCTGGCCGTTTTCGTCCTAAAGATCATCCTAAAGACATATAATCTGCCTGAAGACACACATTATAATTGGTCCAGACCAAATGTGTGTCTTCAGGCAGATTCGAGAATGGTTTAGACGGCCTTCAAACTATACGTAACTAACGTCCTGAAGTCCATCTTCGCCGCTGCTGCCGTTAAAGTCTACACTTGAAACCCTGGGCAAGGGCTCCTCGATATCTAGTGGAACTAGGTCCCTAATTATGCATTTATGTATACGTAAGCACTATACATTAGTTATAACAAATAGATAGACTACAATATAAGAAATACTATGTAAAAAAGTAATTATTCGCTACTTCTTCCTTCTTTTTTTAATTAATTAGGTATACCAACTTATCTCGTTCTAACGTAGAAACGGCTAGATCGAAAAATTAATAAGATTTTACAAGGTGTACGAGCAAAAAATATTTTCTTGAAATAAAGAAATAACATTCTAAAGAAGCTGTAAAAAATAACAGGTGCTGTATTCGGAGCGTTTCCAAAGTGCCCTTCAGTTAAAGCTGGCGCTAAAACTGTTTCAACGATAGTTGCTGGGACTGGAAATACAAGTTGTAAACGTTTTGTACTATCTATTTGATTCCAAGAGAATTGCCGGTGTACTTTTTATTATTTTACAACGACGGCAATGTACCTATATATACGATATAATATTTTCTAGCTAAGGTCATAAACTGTAATTTAGGTACCTACTATTTAGAATGGCAATCGTACTTGTTATTACGCTAGTGATATCAGCATAGCGTCCCGCAAGCGTGCTCAGTCGGTAAACGCTTACTACCTGGCTAGACGCGTGGTTCTGCCACTTTATACATATGTATATAAAACGTAAAAAATAATATAGTATTCCATACCTACATAATTTTTTTTTAATGTTTTGTAATAACGAGAAACTCCTCACCTCAGATATTTTTGATGTCATTACCGGACCCGCATTTATAAAGTTTGATATCTTATGTCCAGTCTGTCTTTGATATTACGTTTTTTTTTATCATAATTGGATACAAAGTCGTCCAAAAGCCTTAGCTTTACAGTTTTTGTAAGCCACTTAGGATCATTGAGGCATCGGAGTAACCTACTTACTTACTTTTTACTCTAATTAAATTTTTAAGTCAAACAATTTTTTTTACGTTACTCCAATGGCCTAATGACTCTAAGTACCGTAGAGTTTAAGAAAAAGATGACATCATTTTCCACGATCCTTTGATCTCAATTATCAATGGTTTATAATAAACTTTGTCGTCATTATAACACGTAATTTCATAACGTAAATAATATTAATTAAGTAATTAGCCTGGAACCATTGGTCATTCACAGTACTCGGAAATAAATTTTATCCATTCATTAAAAATCAGCCTGAAATAAAATGGTATCAAGGTCGATGGCAGTAAGCGATGGGGAGAAAATAGGCTAGAATGACTACAATTAAAACTTATCAAATTACGTTATCACTAACTCCAATCTTTTCGGGCTTAGAAAACAAGGTATTCTTAGATCTCGCGATATCCTCTGCGAAGTGCTGAAAGCCCGGCTCCACCGCATCTTTATCTTGGCCGCTTATCAAATAAATTCGGAGCCCCAGTGAAATTTATTACTTTCCCAATGGCCACCTTTGCGACTATGTGATTTGGCGTTTTATTACACGTTTTGCCCTCGCTTTACGACTTATGGTATAACTTTGGATTTGAACTTCAATAATCTGTGCATTATCTTCATCAAATTTATTTTGGAGTATAATACCCTATTTTAACAATGCAAAGGTTTTTATGTCATTTAAGAATTGTGCTTAATTGTTCTTTACATTCTTGTACTAACAACGAATGTCACATATGTGTCGCAATTTAATAGGATACACATACCAACTATGCACAGGTAATGAACATTCGAAAAATTATCAATATTTTTTGGAAGGCTTTTTCGCTCAACCAACTTTGTACATACTATCACAGCGAATTGTAAATATATTAGATATACATTTGTAAAGTGAATAAGATAAGACTGACAAATAGACAAAACACCAAATTTTAAAATGTGAATTCAGAACTCAATTCATCAAAAACAACTCAGAGTTTGAGACAGAGTGAAAACGTATGAGTGAATATTTTCACTCTGTCTCAAACTCAAAATCAAAATTTTGTATTAAACGTAAGGGACACAGGGAACACTTATTGAACGTCACATATTTAATATAAACTAAAGTTACCACCGTTTCTAGGTCAGCTATTATCTCGAAGGCTGTAGTATCAGCGTTAATTCATCATGACCTATAAATTTTGATACACTCTAGTAATTAATGTAACTCGGTATGAATCAATTATCCATATTACAGGCCTAGCATGGTTTAGGAATTGAAACTACCGTGTTTAATGTATTTTCTTTGTAAAACAGTAATATATTTACAATATTTTACTATTACTATTCGCTAGTGTATTTGAGATAGCGAAATAAAATAATAATAATATCATATATCATTGTCAAAGGAGTGATTGCATGCAAACATCTGTCCTTGCTAAATACGATTCGAAAACAAGCCTAGCCACTATTCAAGACACAGTCTGTAGTTTCAAACGGAAACTGTTTAGAATCCTCACGCCTTCACACAAGGGTCCCCGAGGGGTAGGCAGAGGTGTATGAGAGTGTGCAGGTAGTACCCACACACCAACTTTCCGCCAGAGATATATTTTAGGTGCCAACGTGACGGATGGCGAGTCCATCGCCTTTACTCAAGCACGACTATACGACGGAAAGTGGGTGTGTGGGTACTACCTATACACCTCTGCCTACCCCTTCGGAGACCCTTGTGGGAAGGTGTGAGGATATATAGGCATATATTTTTAAAATATATGTATGTTTTTATTTGAGCTTTTATTAATAAAATTGGCCGTGAATTTAATTCCCTGCGAGTTTTGTCAAAGGTCACAAGCTTCAAAGGAAAGGCTTTCGATGAAAAATTCATGAAAATATTACGCTTGGTATTTGCAATCAATATGCCTCGATTGACCCCAAACAAATTCCTAAAGGGACAATTCGCTATTTAACGATTAGAAGCAGAATGGTGTATCGAATTTTCTCGGATTACTTACTGTTACCAAAAAGATTCAACGTGGTTAACTTTAAATTAAGCTTAATGAACACACACACACACACACACACACACACAATATAAATGTCTTATATATATATATACATATATATATAAGACATTTAATAAATAAATAAATTAAATAAATTAAATAAATTTTATGTACACGTGAGTTTCGTCATAATGAATTAACAGTTATAAAATCATACATACATACATATCATCACGCCGAGTCCCTAACGGGGTAGGCAGAGATAATAGAGCCAGTTCTCTCTAGACTTGCAAACCTGTTTGGTTTCGTTCACATTCATCAGTCTCTTCATATATGCTCGCCGGTTTCGAGTACTCTTGACGTTCTCGTTTTTAAGTGTCCGTTCGACGTCGACGATTCGATTTTTATGTAATCAATATACATTCTTAAAACAAAACTCAGCATGTGTCAAATAAATATGAGGCAAACATGGAGATGGTCCTGTAATATAACACTAAGACAGATAATGGCGGGGAAACGTAAAGGTGAGATGCAAATAACCTTTGGCGCTGGGACGTGCGCGAAGTTTCGAAGCGCGAGTCGAATACCAAAGTTGGATACCCCTGCACCGGGATAACCGGCGCAACTGACTACAATATACTTTAAAGTCGGCGTAAGCCGAGAGAAGCGGTGGCCCTTATCGCACACGTGATTTGAATGCCGCACCGACTTTTATTCGACCAATATGACAAAAATGTTTGCCACGACTGCGCTTTGAATACATAAACACTCTGATTTTAAATTTTATTTACGTATTATTCTTTTAGAAGGCGTCTTCTTTACCATCGCTCAGGGGTGCGAGGGTACAACCAGTACATTTTACACATTAACGGTATAAAAAACCTAACATGACAATCTATTGTTTTTGTAAGAGACGTCTCAGTTCACGCGAGCAGACAATAGTAATTTTTTCTAGATCTAAAAACGCCTGTGTTGACTTATTTATTGGTTTTGCAGTAAGCCTGCAGTACCAAACGAAGTCCTAAGGTCTGTATCAATGGTTTCTTTTTTCATTTTTGTAATGATTTGTATGTATGTATCAACGTTTCACAGAGATGGGTAACCAGCCTATGTTTGAGAAAGTATTAAAGGTCTTACACAATTTCATGCCTAAGAGACGACATCAGACTCGCCTTCAGTCGCGTTAGCATCGTATATATGACTACGAGAAGAAAAGACGCTTTACATCTCTACCAACTTCCTCAGGGACTGGGTACACAATACTTACTCATAATCGTCATAGAAAATGGAACATATCAATGTGATCAGTGCATAATAATAATAAATTTATTATTTTCTTGCGAATATACGAATAAGTTTGGGACAACCCTATTGCTCCGCGCTATGTTATAGCTATCATATGAGCCTTTTCTTTATCCAGCGAAATACATCGTATACAATGAAATATTCAAAGCTCGTTAAGACTATTGTATAGAAACTGACTGGTGTATTTTTTATACATTAGCCTCCCCACAAGGGTCCCCGGGCTGGGTAGGCAGCGGAGTAACAACATCATATTTTTACTGGAGATGTATTTAGGTACTATCGCTGTTTCTCAAGGATGAATATAGATACCAGTTTGAATTTCAAATTAATGTAATTCAGGTTTCCTCACGATGCTTAACTTCAAATATATCCTCACGCCCTCCCACAAGGGTCCCCGAAGGGGTAGGCAGAGATGTATAGGTAATACCCACACACCCATTTTCCGCCAGAGGTATATTAGGTGCCAACGTGACAGATGGCGAGTCCATCGCCGTTACTCAAGCACGACTATACATACGCCTTTGAATTTCTCAGACGTATGCAGGTTTCCTCACGATGTTTTCCTTCACCGTAAAGCTCGTGGTGTGACTAATCACTGTGCTTAAGTTCAGAAAAACTTATTGGTACAGTCGGGATTCGAACTTGCGACCTTTGCGTCGCAGGCAACTGCTTGAACCACTCGGCCACCACGGCTTACTTCAATAAAGCTGGTGCGCTTAACAACTGCGCTTTTTAAGAGATCCTGGGCATGACGGGTTTCCCGTTCGAATTTGGAGCTGCCCGTCTGGCGCAGGACCTTCACCTTACAGAAGCCAAATAGCACAATGTTTTAGTGTTGTGCTCCACAACACAACACAAAAACATTGTGTTGTCCTCCTTTGCCACTCTTTAGTTAATCATTAAAATCCTTTACATGACCTCAAAAGTTCGTTTCAATAGCGAAATATTCAACATGAATATTTTCATCAACAGTGTTAAAATGAAAACCCAAATGGGATAAAAAAAACCAGTCACATGATTGACGATCAAAAGCATTTTTGGTTACATTTAAATTTATACACGGAAAAAAGATCTCCCCTGTGTTTTTGAACGCAAGCTTCATACGACATTCGTAGCCGCGACAGATATGGGGGGCGCGTTTGAATACAATGCAGGTTCCCTAGGGCACGTTGGGAGTGGTTACCGTTCGGATATGCGCACCAAGCGGAGCTACTTAAGAGGAGAGTTACACTGTAAGGTTTTTTATATTTACTTCGCACGTAATTAGTGGCCTTGGTTTAATAAGGTAATAAGGTTCCATCGACAAAAATAATGCATGATAGAAAATTCGTATTAGTATTTTCGTCCTATAACTCAAGTGGCTCATACAGACCAAGCAGATAGGTTTATGCGTTTGTAATATCTTCGAAAATTTTGTTTCTCTCTGTAATAAATGGGCTTGGAATAAGTTTCTACCTGTAACACACATTTATATGGATAAGAAATGTGTGAATGTGGATAAGCCTAGAGAGATCTAACGACGCTGATGGAGTCTATGTTCCTCAGGTACAAAATATTCAAAGTATTCCTTAACTAAATACCAAAAACACAAATAATAGAGGTGAGTCTAGAGAGATCTGGCGCTCTATACTCTCTGCCTACCCTGTTAGGGACTCGGCGTGATGATATGTATGTATGAATACTAAAAACATTAATTCATATAAAGAAAGTGTACATACTGTTATTTTCCGACCATAATACGAAAACACGGCGCCCAAACGCCAGAAATGAATCCAATACTCGTGATCTCTGTAGTACAAACACTCAAGGAAATAGCTGTTTGCTTGGTTAGTTTCCTAAGTACGCAATTGTTTGTGGAACTACAAAAAACCACGGTTTGTTAAAAGAAAACACGTCAAGGGAGAGAGGTTTTGAATTGAAACAATGTGCCTGACTATACCGTTCGTATGGAGGGTAAAGCTGTGAACACACTGGAGCGCACTGACACGACACGAATATCTTGCTTACGTTTCCATGTTGCTTTTGATCTTTTAGTTAACGACTTATATGTATGCCATTTTGAGCTAATGATACCTTGGGAAAATTCCATACAAATCTCAAAATTTGCTAAGCTTGTACTATGTGAAGAAGAAAAAATGAAGAATACATGCAGTACCTATGAAGAAACTTATTTTTTTTAATTCAGTTTATTTATAAATTATATCTATTTAGTATAATACAGTCTACTATTCTTTTAGTCGTTTACCTAATAGTGCCTACAGTATTTTTCTAGCAATCTTTTGTAAGATGGATAGATTCCAGGATATATGTATATACATACACATACACACACACACACGTCGTATAATATTATCACGCCTAATCCTCACTGGGTAGGAAGAGAGAGTAGAGCGCAAATTATCTGTAGGTTATCTGACGAAATCGAAGGAGTCGGTTCATCGCTATTATTCAGTTGTAATAGATGCAAGTTGTAAATTGTCGTAAATCGATAAGTAATGTATGAAAACAAGATACTCTGTCCTCATTAGCGATCGGTACGATCCATAATAGAATATTATCCTTCCTTTAGACCGCGGTGTGCGTCAGTCAGTTGACACCTTTATCGAGACACTACACCCCATATGATAACAAGAGGTGTTTCGGGAAAATGTAAAGGTAGATTTTTAGGGAAATTCCCCTGAGGAGGGAGATATCATAACAATGCTTTTGTTTACTTTCATCAAGCTTTGTATGATGTTCGAAAATTTGACTTATGAATTTTGCTCGGGAGACGCACAAAGTAAGAGTGGTTTTGAGTCTCTAGAGCCGGGAGAAATGACTGTTTACCGTTGCGTTGTCGTTGTTTGAACTACTGCTGAGCAAGCTATATATGTTCGTTCTTATGCGAAATGGCAAAAATAAGTAAGTTCTTAGTTTTCGATTACGATACAAATAAAAAATTTAAGATGGAGAGTGGAGTATTGAATCGAATCCCGATTGTTCCAATGTTTATCTGGACTTAAGTACAGTGATTGATCACATCACGAGCTTTCCGATCAGTAAAGTATTGAGATATGCGATATATTATTCCCTTAAAGGTAAATTAACAGACGTATAGTGCCCTGCTTAAGCGGTGACGGACTCTGTCACATTGGCTCCTAAATATAACATCGGCGAAAAGATGGCGTTACCTCTGGTTACTTCGGGGATCCTTGTGCGAGGCGGATTTTGCGGATATATTATGTATAGATTTTCGTCGGAATAAAGTATGTAGTAGTATGGAATAAAATCAAAAGCTAGGCATAAAATACGTGAGCAATTACTTACGTATTTTTATGCCATCACAATTTTTTTTTCATACTATCCTCTGCGATTCTAAATCATGTTGAAGTCCTCGTAGGGTAGGTAAAGAGAGTAGAGAAGCTAGAATATTTTTTAAATTATAACGCAAAATTATTCGCTGTATATGTATATGTATATGATATTTCTTGATGTTAAAAGCATATTCAATGAAAATTTAAAGAAAAATGAGGGTACATGAATTTGTGGTCGAAATAGAAATAAAATGTTTATAGAATCCTGAAAAAAGCTTTCTCGTTGTCAGACCCTTTTCAAGGGCGTGAGAATTCTCTGTGGAAGAATTTGTCTGCGCCCATCTATAAGTTATATTTTCCTATTGCTAATGCATAACACACCTAAACTACTTCACTTTAAGGCTCAGTGTTCTTTACATGAAAACAGAATAGCTTTTTGTTTCTATAATATACCTCTGGCGGAAAGTGGGTGTGTGGGTATTACCTATACACCTCTGCCTACCCCTTCGGGGACCCTTGTGGGAAGGCGTGAGGAGTATTGATATTTTTCGTGTGGGTGTGTGTGTGATATTATTATAAATTTAAAAATCTAATTGGTTAATAAAATTTGTGGGTTTGATTATAATTATAACGACCATTTGCCATCATAACTCAATAATGATTCATAGACATAAAATAAAGATGTACCTACTCAAGAAATTTTGTAATTCATATTAACAGGTAAATCGATCGCAAAACCAAAGATGGGTACGTCAAGAGTACTCAACGTTGACAAGCACGAAGACATTAATTAATGTTTGTGGAGTGAAAGAGAAATAGAAGATTGACGCTCCACTCGATCTGTCTATACTGTAAGATACTAGGCGTGATGATATGTGTTTTAGTAGAAAAATAAATTAAATTGTTATAACCCCTTCAAATTTAATAATTCAACTATGGCTATCCTCATTACGCGACCAGTACCATTTACAAGATTCACGCTATTATGCGAATATGAAGACTCCTTCAACCGACATTAATTCGAATACTTTTGTAATAAAGGTAAACATATTATCACTGTTTTTTTAGGATTGTTGAGCTCACAGAGGGATATTATCAATTTAACCTTTCAAAATATCTCCTTGAATAATCATGAAACAGCATGATCTAGGATTTGACATTTACATCATAATCAAACCTTTTAATAGTTGTACTCTGGTTCTCTGATGCTATCCCCTTCCTTTGCAATCTCTTATCTATGCGAATATTATATTTAGTACGGTGTTAATTTCATATTTCTCTATCAGGTAAGAAATTCTAAGAGGTATGTATAGTTGTGCCTGGGAAATGGCGATACACTCGCCATGCAACGTTAGAGCCTAAAATATGTATGTCTCCGGAGAAAAGTGTGTGTGTAGGTACCTATACATCCCTGCCTACCTCTAAGGATCATTGTAGGAAGGCGTGAATAAATAATAATAATAATATTATTTACAATTGTATTTTTCAAATAAGAAACCCTATTTTACGCTCTTAGGATCTTGATCTTTTCACGTTATACTAAAACGCTAGAAATGTTAGTACAGAGTAGTTTACCCGTACGTACTCTGCCGAATATATATGAACCAGTACTATACTTGCGGGATATGAGGCGCTTTAACTTCGCAGCAAAGTAAAGCCTCAGTTCTGTGTTGATTTTATGAATTCAAAGCAAGCCGGTGAAGGCTGCAGCCCACTCATATACTGCTTAACTTACTGACATTATCGGGGGACTTAAGATTCACCTACCAGGAAGATATAAAGTAGCCTTACATTATAAATGAAGAGACTGATGAGAATATGGTTGAAACGAAAGAAGTCTGTTACTCTAGAGCGAACTGGCGCTCATAATCTATGCCTACCCCGTAAGGGACATGACATGATGATACTTAGGTGTGTATAGTACTCGCACATAGATGTGTATCATATATGAGACAGTTGCACCAAATTGGAAAGTTTGTGCAAGAGTATCATGGCGTCAGTTCTTAGATAATTACACTCGCGCGTCTCGAGCATTCTCCTAGCGAGTTACTATCGTACAACTTAAACTCGTATTAGGACGACGGGATTTCGTGACGACTCACTACGCCACTCACTATTTTATATACTTACGTACATTCTCCTGTCTACAGTGAGAAAAGAAAGATAAAGCTCCTAAAGGAAATGGGCCATTCGGCGCCCTTTCCCAGTGCTATCGGGTATTAGCAATTTGCTTTGTGTTAGACACTCCGCTTCTAAAAGTATTGAGGGGAGATAAGGAAAATGGGACTTTGATAATTAACCCTCAAAGCGTTTAGGGTAAATGTGAATTGAACGAGTGCGATGGGACAATTAGTAGTATTCTTTTTTGCCTCCGGTAACAGTTAATGGTTTTAATTTAACCCTTTACGTACCAGTTTTTCAGGGTAAGAGAAAAGACTCTTTCCTTGAAAAAAAAAAGCCCTGGAACCTGAACATATTATTTGCATTATTCAAATTACAATCAAAGTTCTGTATAATATATCCTCACGCCTTCCCACAAGGGTCCCCGAAGGGGTAGGCAGAGGTGTATAGGTAATACCCACACACCCACTTTCCGCCAGAGGTATATTAGGTGCCAACGTATTGACAGATGGCGAGTCCATCGCCGTTATAAGCACGACTATACACATACGCCTTTTGAATTTCTTCTCAGACGTATGCAGGTTTCCTCTCGATGTTTTCCTTCACCGTTAAGCTCGTGGTGTGACTAATCACTGTACTTAAGTTCAGAAAAACTCATTGGTACAGTCGGGATTCGAACTTGCGACCTTTGCGTCGCAGGCAACTGCTCGAACCACTCGGCCACCACGGCTCTGTAATTTTATGAAAATATATAATTCAAAACTGTAAAGGTGCAACATGTCCTGCAATGTTCTTCTGTGCTTATTTCATATCTTGACAGAGTATGAACAAAGTCGCTTCCCATCCTCTGTAAGGGTAGATATTTTAAACTGTGGAACGAACACAGTATTTTAATACGGTTTTATCAATGGAGACAATACTGTACTACATAACGGAGCAGTAATAATTTATATTAATTTTAATCATAATAATATTCATCTATAGCGGGCGAAACCGCGGGGTGCAGCTAGTTTAATATATTTAAGTAAAAAGTCGAGAGCCGCTGAAGATCAGGTATATATGTATATAGGTCTTGAGCAATTTTTGGGAATGGTTTGGGATGAGAACTTTTCTCTATTAATACAAGACGTTCAGGATTATTTTAAATTCCATGTTATGTTACAACTCTCATTAGATCTTAACAAGACGTGTACTTTATACGTGTTTGATAAAATCAATTAACTTATTAACCAAATGAACCTTATATAAATAGAGATAAGTTGGAATATCAAGAAACAGAACCTTTTCAGATACAAATAAAAAGTAGTTCAGCGTAGCGTTAAAGCTATAGACATTTTGATTTATATCGGTAGGTGTAATCTGTCAGCAAAGTTTCTTGCTCGCCGCAAATCTACGATCTCGATCAATCTGTTACCCAGTTTCGGGAAGACTTGTCTTAGTTTTATTTGCGTTTCTTATTTCAATTGTCACGGCGGCTATCAATTGAGTTGTCTTTGTAAACCGCAAGCCGTAGCTTTGACTAAATTTGAACGCATTACGCTTGCTTTGTTTTGACAATTGCTAAGAGCTTTTATCTCCCCTATTGTCAGTATTCTTTTGGTAATCCTTTTAGAGCCTTTGTTTGTGTTTGTGTTTGTGGAAACAGAATTATGAGCTGTTATTCTTACTATAGAATAAGACACATGATTCTAGCCTTTTTTGATACTACCTACGTGCAAGCAAATACATTGCACAAAAGTCTATTTACAGTGCTACTCTCTAACTGTCAAACCCGATAAACCAGTCTCAGTCAATTGCTAATATATTCAGCTATGATCTATAGAGATAGCTTAACGATCTCTACGAGGCACGAAGGGATTTTCGGTATGTAACTCATACAACTAATTGCTACAAGCACAGTTGTCACACAACCGAACTCTTGTGGTAGAAAGTAAAAAGAAATATGTTCTAAATATAAAAGTATTACCTACATACAAACACTATTTATTAAATTTTCTGTTTTTGACGTGAAATTAATTAAGACGTCAAACAAATAGATTTCTTTCATCTTTGGGCAAAGATTTGAAAATATTTTTCCGTCGTTTTAAAATCTTTGGACTAAAACGACACAATATAGTCTGCCGCTTGGAGATGAAAATTTAACTTTAACTAAATGATACCCTATTTATTGACAAGTACTTCATTAACACATATTGTAATATCCATTGCTCTTATTGATATCTCCTTGATTGCAATTTCTATGTTATGCAAGTAATGTGCATTGCACACTTAGTTCTGCTAACCATCGCTTGATGCTTAGATTATCTGGTATGTATGTATATTCCAGTACAATTTCGTACTGTCCTGTCAGCATTTAGGTTGGAGCTAAATAGTGTGAGCGAAGCGTGGCGTGATGGATCTAGAAACTCATTACGTAGATTGTATTCCATATACGAATACGTAGAACTCAGATACAAGAGTAACTATGAATTTGATTCCGTTGAGAATATTCGTAAACTCTATTGCTTGGAACATATTAAACATGTACCTAACTAAATGGGCGTTGTTGAGTAAATCAACGTGATTTTAGGTTTCAGTTGTCACAGAGGCGGATCGTGGACCATAAATAGCTTCAAACTTCAAATAGGACTTAAGACTTAAAATACAGATGTTCATTCTCATCCTTCAACCTCAATTCTCTTTGATCGTGGATTGTTTTGTATTGTACATTCACCACCACCTAACTTTGGTTGAAAATGAAACATAATAGGTTTCAGAAATAACACGAACCCCTATAAGAACTTGCTTTGTTGAATGTAATAAACATGAGTCATATAACAAAGCGTTGTCTGGCCTTTGGACTCAAAGACTACATTGAAAGCTATGTGCGCTGAGCCTTACAAATAATGTGAAAGAAATGACAATAAAAAGTACAAGTTGCAAACGAGACCAGCTAATAATTATTAGGGGAAAAAAATGAAAAATACAACGCTGATACAATTCCCAACATCAGTCAAGTCACAAACAAGATTACAATGTAATCAATCAGAAGTCGACGAAGACGTCGTCGGCAATTAATCAAGTGACGTCATGGCCTGACGGCGCAGACGCCAGGACCCAGATATGCCACCGTTAAAAATGTTAGTCTTAAATGGACGGCGTCATATATGAGCTATGACGTCACTACACTTATGCTTAAGTTTGTCATGACACTATAACTTGCTTGCAAATGCAATGTCTCTGTTTTTTTAGAACCAGAGTGATGTCTCATAGTCAAAGGCTACCGTAGATTAGCGCTACTATTTGCGTATTACACATTTTTATTTTACGGAAAATATAAATGTTACCAGCATAAGGCATTAACAGTTACCCCTTTTCCCAGTACAGCTGTTCCTTGTGAAGTTCTAAGATCTTTACTCAATCCTAAAAACACAAAATTACTTGTATTACTCATTTACCTGCGATCTTTGGAAGATTAAGCTAGTGTGCCAGTTGGTAATTCTGAACAAGAGATCCGTTGTGCCTTGGTTCTCTTCAAAAATCCTTCAAATTTGAAATATAAAAGTGTGGTAGTTTTTTATTTATATTAATTACTAGCTGTGCCCGCGACTTCGTCCGCGCGGAAAAGTGATCTCAAGCAAAATTTTTATTTAACCACATTTTTTTTACAAACTTTGAATGTAATATTATAATAAATATAATATATCCTCACGCCTTCCCACAAGGGTCCCCGAAGGGGTAGGCAGAGGTGTATAGGTAATACCCACATACCCACTTTCCGCCAGAGGTATATTAGGCGCCAACGTGACAGATGGCGAGTCCATCGCCGCTACTCAAGCACGACTATACATACGCCTTTGAATTTCTTCTCAGACGTATGCAGGTTTCCTCTCGATGTTTTCCTTCACCGTAAAGCTCGTGGTGTGACTAATCACTGTACTTAAGTTCAGAAAAACTCATTGGTACAGTCGGGATTCGAACTTGCGACCTTTGCGTCGCAGGCAACTGCTCGAACCACTCGGCCACCACGGCCACTGTAATATTAATTTGTATGTAATCAAGAGCCTAAAAAAAAGTTTCAAGCTTCTAGCTTCAAAAATTACGAAACTTCCATTTCAACCCCTTACAACCCTTTTTCGCATTAAAAAGCCTATGTCCTTCCTAAAGCTCTAGGCTATATCTGTACCAAATTTCATTTAATCGGTTTAGGCGTGAAAAGGTAACAGACAGACAGACAGAGTTACTTTCGCATTTATAATATTAGTAGGAATGTGCTGTACGTGACTATAACTAGATACTTATTTATTTATTTATTAACTTGGATTTCAAATAAGATATACATAACATCTTAAAGTTACAATTTAAGATATCCATAATGATTCCTCAATCATAGGAAATCACAACATGCGTTTCATAATTTACAATGCATATTGCGTACACGTAAAGTGAACATGAAAGTGATTCTTAAAGTACTTAGACTATTATCAACAATATCTATGTCTTCATAGTATTTAGAAATGGCATTAATTCTAAGAAGAATGGTCGAAATAGTATCGACGAGTGTTTGCCGAGGCTGTTTCTCTATCTGGGGATTATAGTGTATGTGCAAACACATTTAATAAGCTTTCATAGATTGAGATAATAACACGAATTTGAGTACACCAGTGCAGTAGTTGCAGTTGTTAGATATTGATTTGCCGAAGTGCTGAATTGTAATATCTTCTTTCTTTTAAGCATCTTTGGTAGGCCCATAGCACGTAACGTAATATTTAGTAGCTAAAACCAAAGCTAAAGCTATTGCTTCATCGATGCTCTAAATAATATATTCAAGCTCCGGGCTTAGCAAACAAGTACTGCTAATGTCACTTAGCTCATGACCCAAAGATTACTTTTCCGACTTGTAATTGGATCTATTTCAATTGTATTAATAAATTTACTAAAATGCAAAATGATCACGGATTGGAACGTC
>JACCPG010009412.1:0-25538 GCA_016069955.1 Drepana arcuata | reverse complement strand
TAGACTATCCAACACAAAAATATTTTTTCAATTCCAACCAGTAGTTCCTGAGATTAGCGCGTTCCAACAAACAAACTCATTAGCTTTATAATATTAGTATAGGTATTCAAAATCAAAAAAATCAAAACCAAAATATTTTATTCAACGTAAGGGACACAGGGAACACTTATTGAACGTCACATCTATACTAATATTATAAAGCTGAAGAGTTTGTTTGTTTGTTTAAACTACCAATATAATTTAATATTACGTGGGTGAAACCGCGGGGTACCGCTAGTTTTAAAATAGGTTGTGTATTTTTATTCTCATGGAGCCGTGGTGGCAGAGTCGTTCCGCTGCGCAAAGATTACAAGTTTGAACACGACTGTACCAGTCATCCTTTTCGGAACTTAAGTACCTACAGTGATTAATCACCGCGAGCTTTACGGTGAAGGAAAACATTGAGTGGAAACTGGCTTTTATGAAACGTATTTAACGTCGTCACTGAGAAACGACGATGGATTCGCCGTGTGCCGCATTGGCAACTAAATATATCTCCGGTAAAAGCATCGTGTGTTACCACATATCTATGCCCCTTCGCAAACTCTCATGGAAAGGCGAGAGGATTTAGCAGATGTATATTTTTTCATAAGTGAATCTGAAAATAAATGGTTTCAAAACCATACCATTATATTTTGATGAGATTCGCAAATCAACTGGCGTGAATGAGGGCGTGATTGTAAAGATGAAGAAAGGCATGTTACGTTGGTTTGGACACATAGAAAGGATGAGTGAAGAAAGATTGACGAAACAGATATACAAAGCAAAAGTGTGTGCAAGAAGAGGCAGAGGAAGGACACGTTCCAACTACCTGGATCAAATAGATCGGACTCTGAGGGACGGGAACGTTAAGAGTACTCGAAACCGACGAACATGTATGAAGAGACTGATGAATGTGGACGAAGTGAAAGAGGTATGTAAGTCTAGAGAGAACTGGCGCTCTATACTCTCTGCCTACCCCGTTAGGGACTTGGCGTGATGATATGTATGTATGTATATTTTGATAATAAGATATGTGTGACTGTGATTCAATAAATCAGTTATTCTAAATAATTTCACTAAAAACGTATTATCGAACAATATAGCATTATTCCATTCAAGGAAATGTCAACGACGATCCGTGAAATGTCAAACGTCAAACGCCGAAAGAACTCTGCCCTTCGCTTCAAGGACTGGGTCCATTTATTACTATTTTTGTATTTTTTCTTTCAGCTAAAATGAAATCCATCCAGCGAATTGGGCAAGAAGCCATCATTCAAGGTGGTATGACTCACTATTGGCTAGGATCTCGGTACCTTGTCGGTAAGATTTTGAAGTTTATCCAAAGCATTATTCGGTAATCCAATAAGCATTAGCTCTCTTAATATTGGCACCACTCGAAGACCTCGTATCGTTGGATATGGAGGAGCAGGCTTGTGGAACCGAGTGGTTCCAAGTGCTACAACGAGTATTCATCGCCAATAGCATTCGATGCCTGCTTTAAACAAATTATTATTAGTATGGGCATCTGAACTATTAGTCACTAGTCGGCTCTCCAAAAGCCATAATATGCATTTACGAAATAACGAGGAATACACTCCGGGTGTGGTCATCGTATTCTATAAGGAGATGAAACCAGTGCACACCTTTCGGAACCCTTGGCGACGTGCGCTGGGGATCTGGTGGTTGTCGAGTCATCGTCTGTCAAATATTAAATGTCGATACTGAGGCCATAAGCTAACTAAGCTATGGAATCAGTGTCAACCATCAAGTCTTCACCACAATCGTCCAATGTTCAAATTCCATCGCAATAGCCTTTACACTTGGCGAGGATCATCTCCGGTTATATCGAGCATTCGAGAATAAAATTCGCCAAGTGTATTCCTTATCAGTTATCTACATTAAAATGCCAAATACAAGACGTGGTGGTTGATTGGTTTCAGTAGTTGCCTGTAACACTAAGATGGCGTGTTCGGATCCCGACTGCACCAACGATTTTTTTTATTCATGCTTTCCGATTTCCAGTTTTAGCAGACGTTGATAACTTAGAGGTGGTTATGAAGGCATGCCTTGAAAAGGACGATTTAATGTCATTTATTAGACTCGCAATTGGGAACGGATCTATTTTTGCACCAGGTTGGTATAAATATGAATGTCGTGTTACGTTCCTATTACGCCAGAATGGTACTCTCTCTGCCTAAAGGGGCTCGACGTGGTGATATGTATGTATGTATGTATGGCGTTGATATTATGATCAGTTGTCACAATGAGGTATAGGCTTTATAGAGCGCCAACTTGTTGATGTATTGTAGTGTCAATTTGGCGACCCCGTCGTAAGCTCGTGGCTCCCACCTTCAGTCCTAAGAACCTGAACTCGTTCGTGGACGTATTCTCCAGACAGAGCAGCATCATGGTGTCTCAGCTGAAGCGGGCCCCTGAGGGGAGCTTTCCTATTTGGGATTATATGACCACATACGCCATGGATTCGGTGTGCGGTGAGTTATTAAAAATATTTTTCCACTTTTTGATATATATCTTTACGCTGTCCCACAGCGGTCCTTCCCTGTAGGGATAGGCAGAAGTGTGTAGGAAGTACCCATACACCGACAATGTACTGGGGACTATGACTCCTGGTGTAACGCGAACCACTCGGCCACCACGGCATAACTAAACATACTTTTGTTGTGTTTATTACTTGAATCACAACTCTACCAAGGAGCTTTTCTGTACTTAAGTACCGTGATTAGTCGTAGTAGATAAGTATATATATATATATATATATATATATATGTATATATATATATGTATATATATATATATATATATATATATATATATATACTTATATATATATTCTGATGATACTATATATATACTTTTCAGAAACAACTTTGGGCTATCATGTGAACTCACAGCAATGCCCCAAACAGCCGTTTCTAAGAGCATTCGAGATAATCTCACGATTAGCCGCTGAACGTATCTGTAGCCCGTGGCTGTATCCCCTCGCTTTGTACAAGCTGACACCTCAATATGCCTCCTTCATGCAATACAAAGCCGTTTGTTGCGACTTCGTTGATCAGGTAACACTCGAACCGCAAGTTGAGGAATATGCAGGATGTATATCTCTCGCCTACCCACAAGGGTACATACCCACTTACGGCCATAGAAATATTTTAGGTGCCAAGGTTTTAGGTGACAGATGGCGAGTCCATGGCCGTTACTCAAGCACGACTTTACATATGCCTTTGAATTGGTACAGCCACGATTCGAACTTGCGATTTTTGTGTCGCAGGCAACTACTCGAACTACTCGATCACCACGGCTATTAATAATTATCATTGGTTTATTTCGCTTTTCATTTGACGTCATCTCATGAACAAGGCATTTCGTGTTTGATACTTACTTGTACCAGAGTAATAATATCAGTCACGCCAACATTTTATGAGTAACGAAAGAGTAATCAACGTTTCCGCAATCGTAGCAGACCACAATAAAATGCAGGTGAAAATTACATCATTGGGTGAAAATATATGACTAACATTAAACACTAACAATTAAATAGAGAATGAAATGAAATTGAATATTTGAAATATTATTTATATATCTCTCACAACCTGTACTAGATCGATCCTGTATTACAGGGAAAGAATTTGATCCATTTGATCAATAAAAAAATATTGATATGAAGCTATGTAGATTATAGGTTATGTGATGTATTAAACAAGAAAAATACAATCAAATGAGCTTAAGGCTAAGAACTGGGTTTTGTACGGGGCCGTGGGAGTGTAAACTCTTCTTGAACTGTTGGTTGAAATATAATAGTTTTATGATCAAATTTAAATTACATTTACTAATGAATTGTTACAGGTAGTAAAAACTAAAAGGCATGAGTTAATGAACAATACTTTAAGTGGTGAGTGTAGATTAAAAAAAATATGTTCTTTCCTGCAAATACAGTAAAGATATCTATAAATTCAGATTGTTAGCATTCTTGTCGAGATCATAATTTTTCTGATTACGAAAGTTGCTTGCAGCCGTGGGTTCGATTCTCGCTAAGTCTCACCGCATCTCGTCCGATCTAGCCTCAACCTTTTTGATTTGGACATCAATAGTTTCTATTTCAATTAATCCATCAAATCGCGCCCTTGTCATTTCAGTGACAGGGCGCTGGCCCTAACAAACAGATCTACTTTCGCTGTGGGAATAAAATTGTGGGAGTAAAGGCGCGCCATCTATCAGCAAACATATGAACTGAAATATGTAACATAACAAGAATCCTAAAATTATACAATCATGGATCACAAAAGTTCATACTTGTTTATCACTAATATTATTGTAATTTTTTATGCTTGCAGGAGCTAAAGTAAAACAACAAACATTTTTAGACCATCTGGTCGAAAGTTGTGGTGAAAAAGGGGTCAGTGATCTGGAACTGCTAGAGGAATCGCTTGTCTTAGTAATGGCAGGCACTGACACATCAGCTGTGGGCGCAGCGTACACCACAGTCTTGCTGTCGAGGCATCAGGATATACAGGAGAAAGTGCGTCAAGAGTGAGTAGCTGAGGCACCTTACTAAGGCTATTACCTTCTACGTCCTATTGCTGGGCAAAGGATCCCTTTTCCTATATTATTATATGCAAATAAATATGTACATATAATCACGCCGAGTCCCTAACGGGGTAGGCAGAGAGTATAGAGCGCCAGCTCTCTCTAGACTTACAAACCTCTTTTCCTTCGTCCACATTCATCAGTATCTTCATACATGGTCGTCGGTTTCGAGTACTTTGACGTTTCCGTTCTTGCAAATAGAATGCGTAGTACGTCATTTGGTAACGGAGATTTTATAAGCAATTTACTTAACTCTTAAAACGACATTATTATTTCTCATACGAACAGGATATTAGAAGTAATCGGAGACACAGACCGACCTATAGTAGCACAAGACCTGCCTCGCCTCAAATACCTGGATGCTGTCATCAGGGAGACGCTCCGGCTGCATCCACCAGTTCCAGTTGTAGTCAGGAAGGTCCAGAATGATGTTCAGTTACGTAAGTATATGTATTACGTAAGTAATAGGTTGAATAGTGGTGGCCATGTAGTTCGAGTAGTAGCGTAGGACACCAAGATTAGAAGTTCGAATCCCAACTGGACCAATGAGCTATTTCTGAACTAAAGTTCAGTTATTAGTCACACAACGAGTTTTACGTTGAAGGAAAACATTGAGAGGCATCGTTTGAGTAGAAATTCAAAGGCGTACGTATATGTATAAAGGAGTCGTACTCGAGTAACGGCGATGGACTCGAAATCTATCACGTTGGCACCTAAAATATACCTCTGAGGGAAAGTGGGTATGTGGGGTTTTCGCAAAAACAGAGAGATGAGACGCAGAGATGAAATTTCACACAGAAATTGATTATATATATGTATTTCGAAAAGAATCTACCAATGTAGTTGAAATTCACGCGGGAAAAACAGTTTAGTTACGAATAAAAAATGCCAATTCAGGTTGTATTTTTATTAGCCCCTTGATAAGTGAACCGGCGAGCATGTATAAAGAGAATGATGAATGTGGACGAAGCGAAAGAGATATATAAGTCTGGAGAGATCTGGCGCTGCCTACCCCTTTGGTCCCCAAGTGCCTGATAATAACATAAATATATGGGAGGTGAGCCATTTTTTCCAGATTCAGGTGTAACCCTCGTGGCTGGTTGTGGCGTCATGGTACACATTTGGGCAACTAACCGGAACCCAGCGTACTGGGGTCCGGACGCTGACGAGTTCAGACCTGAACGGTTTTTAGAAAATTACAATAGCCGTGCGTTCATGGCGTTCAGTTCTGGGCCCAGAAACTGCCTTGGTGAGTACAAGTTTTTGATCAAATATTCACGAAATCACGAAAAAGTAACATATAATAAATAATGATCGTTAATGCCGAAAGTTGCTGCTGCTGTGCGGCTGCGCAGTTTCAAAACAGTTTATTTCCGCGAACGCACAGGCTGTGTTATGAACTTCCCGTTGAGATTTTCCCTGGAGATTACAGCATGGCGTTCTTCAATAAGGGTATGAAAAGATTCCTACAAGGTCTGGTATTGCAAAAGTCCATAGGCGGTGGTAGCCGCTTATCATCAGGTGGGCTGCATGTATATAACATAACATATCCAATATGTTAATCCAGCTTATAAAATAAAATTCCTCATGCTTTCCCACAAGGGTCTTCGAAGAGGTAGGCAGAGGTGTATAGGTAGTATAATTTATATCTGTGCCATATTCGAGCCTTTCGAGAACTTTCGCATTTATAATAAGGTCAATAGGATTTTTTTACTTTTTATTTGATTTTTTCTACAAATCGGATGTTCCTGAGCGCTTAAGTAAAAAAAACCGGCCTTTATAATATTCGTATAAAATGTGTAATTCACAGGCTACCAGTACGCGATGATGTCGATGAAGACAGCAGTAGCCTCCATCGTCAGACAGTTCCGGGTGCTACCAGCTGCCGAGGATATTGTCCACGATGGCCCCAACGCCAAGTACAGACCTATAGAGGAGGCGTTCGAGGTCATGATGAGGGATGTAAATAAGTTCCTTATTCGTTTGGAGAGTCGAAATTAGAACTGCAAATCATGGCTATTTAATTCAGTTTTTGTATTTTTTTTTATATAATTTCGTTCTGTTCTGATCTTCAGAGTAGGGCAGGTTAGATTTTCACTTCGCGTTGGCATATTTTTGGGGGCATGGTGCAATTGAGAAACTTTTCAAGATGACATATTCGTTTGAGGTATACTTTGACCCTTGAAATACATACATACATATACTCACGCCTCTTTCCCGTAGGGGTAAGCAGAGACCACTACTTTCCATTTGCTACCTTTGAAATGAAATGTAATAATTTATTCGCAGAATCACGGGTAGTTACACAGCACGGGGTTGTTACGAGGTTACCCCTAACATGGTAGGCAGAGAGTATAGAGCGCCAGTTCTCTCTAGACTAACATACCTCTTTCTCTTTATCAATGCCCGTATGTATGTTGTCATTTTCCTAAATGCCTCTCAGACCAGAAGGTGTATGGTTGATGCACTCATATAATACGGGGATGTGACTTAGAAGGAGCTCAAATGCTCTCGGTAGGTATGTAATGAGCAAACGAATCTTAAGTACTTACCGAATTTGTAATTTTTTATTTTTTGAATGAGATAGCTCTGTAGATGGTTGTGAAGAACTCTTAGATTGATTAAATTATAGGAACAAATAAAACCTCTCGTGATCAGTTAGCAATGTGAACTTAAAAACTAAAGCGCCTGGTCGCAGTTAAATAGCACAGATGTAAGTAGAACAACTAAGTGTATTAAATAATAATGCGCTGCAACAAGTTATTTTATTAAAGTAGGTACCATCGCTTCTAAGAAAAACCTTTCAAGACAGTAAACTGCAAAATCTAACGCCCTAATTAATAACATGTTCTTTCTTGTATTTTTCACACAGTCTTCGGGAAGATCTTCGTTTTATATAATATATTTTTCGAAATAAGGTGACAGAGGTATGATAGCGCTGTCACGGCGTATGTCACGGAAATGGTGATATACGACGGGTTTTACCGTCTCCCAGACATGACGTGAAACATATCCGACATTGGTCTGAATTTCTTCTCAGATCTATACAAATTAATTTGTATACACCGGGAACTTATTGACAAAGAGAAGGGCTTGAGCCGACATACTTTATGAACTTCAAGTGCACGGCCTCTTTGGTTACCTATACATCTATACAAATAAATAAAATTGGAGTATCTGTTTGTAATATCCAAATAACCGCTTTTTATTAAATACATATGGATTTATACATGGTACATACACCAAAATATCATTATTTTTTATTTTTATCCGTCTTTCTGTATCTCTGTCTATCTGTCTGTTTGTTCCGGGTAATCTCTGAAACGGCTGGACCAATTTTAATGGGACTTTCACTGGCAGATAGCGGATGTTAAAAAAAAATAACTTAGACTACTTTTATTGTGGAAACTGAACAATATTTCTTTTTGTTAAATTCCACGCGGAAGAAGTCGCGGGCCCAGTTAATAATAAAAATATAAATCATCACGTCTTCCTATAATGGTCCCTGAAGTAGGAGGCGGAGGTGAGCAGGTGCACCAACATACTTTTTGCCGGATAAATATATTTTAAGTACCAACACTGTAAATGGCGAATCCATCACCGTTTCACAAGCACATACGTCTTGAATGGTTTCCTCTCGATGTTTTCCTTCACTGTCAAGCTCGTGGTGTGATTAATCAAAAACTCAATGGTACAGTCGGGATTGGAACTTAAAATTTATCGAACGAATATTGATTTTTTACAGTACAAACTTGGAGTGAGTTACTGCTTCAATGTTTATACCAGTTGTAAACTTTATCACTATGGTATGGGGAGTAATATGTGGTGCATGTTAAGTGTTTTGCTGAAACTATGTTTTATTACTTCTGTAGAAGGCCAAGGTATATTTTTCATTCGTGTTAAATTTCAAAGGCTTAGGAAAAACATTACTATTCGGAACTACTACATGCTACCTTTCAGTATAAATAAATAGGATGCAGAGGTCTGTAACAAGCGTTCTTTTCACCAGAGATATATTTAAGTGACAAAGTGATTTATGATATTATAAGGACCGGTATTAAATGCTAGCGATGAATTCTTATCTATAATTAACTTTATATCAAAGAAACAATTGGCTTCCACTAATTTAAATTCATAAATTTAATAGGTGGTATTTAATTGAATTTGAATGAGACAACCGCATTCAAACTTAAGCCTTGATATCAAAAATTGTGCTGTCATCAGGATATGATAAGGGGAAATTACTCGATTACGAGCACACAGACATATGGTGGAAAGGATGGATACCCACGACCACCAAACCCACTACCACAGTGAGCTATGAGAGTAAGGAGATAAGTAAGTATTTTACTATTAAGTACGTGACATACACTAGTAGCCAGATTCTTATGAATATTGGACGTCATTGATCAAACCCTCGTAGAAACATCAATTGAAAAGTCGGTACCGGTTGCAGTTTAATTATTTCTTGCATAATATTCACATATCTGAATATGAATACATACAGATTCATCATCACGCAGGATTTCTCACAGGATAGGCTGAGATTATGGAGCTACTTCTCTTCGCTTAAACAATAAATATGATTGTTGTACAAAAAGTTGCTGACTAATTGCTCGACCATCTGATGGTAGTACGACGACGGATACAAACTATGTTTTGCTTGTAAAGCTCGTCGTGTATTCAGTAAAGCTAATGGGACACTATAGTCAATCGTTTTTAATTGAGAGGGCTATCAGTTCGGTAAATAATATGAGAATCAATCATACCATGACGGCTAATGAAAACATCTTAACACGTTCCAGAACTCCGATCTCAACTAATAGCCTGGAATCCAAAGCTCGCGCTATTAGACCAACTGAGACCTAATACAGACCAAGAACAACACCAAGGGAACCTTAACAGAGAAGGTACTCCTGAAAGATTGTCTGGAGGTATGCCACCTAGAGAAGGAATGCTTGAAGGCATGCAACCTGGGAGTAGAGATATGCCTTATGGAGGCGCAATGTATGCAGGCATGCCACCCGGAGGAATGCCTGATGGTATGCCACCTGGAGGAAGAATGCCTGGAGGCATGCCATTTGGTAGACCAATGTCTGGACGTATGCAACCTGGAGGAGGTATGCTTGAAGGCATGCCACCTGCAAATAGAGACATGCCTGATAGAGGCGCAATGTATGGACGCATGCCATCCGGAGGAATGCCTGATGATATGCCACCTGGAGGGGGAATGCCTGGAGGCATGCAATTTGGTGGACCAATGTCTGAACGTATGCAACCTGGAGGAAGAATGCTTGAAGGCATGCCACCTGGAAATATAGACATGCCTGATAGAGGCGCAATGTATGGAGGCATGCCATCCGGAGGAATGCCTGATAGTATGCCACCTGGAGGGGGAATGCCTGGAGACATGCCATTTAGTGGACCAATGTCTGGACGTATGCAACCTGGAGGAGGAATGCTTGAAGGCATGCTACCTGGAAGTAGAGAAATGCCTGATAGAGGCGCAAGGTATGGAGGCATGCCATCCGGAAGAATGCCTGATGGTATGCCACCCGGCGGAAGCATGTCTGGCATCATGCAATCCAAAGGAATGCCACCTGGAGGCAGAATGCCACCTGGTGAACCAATGTTTCATGGTATGCCATCTGGACAAAGAATGCCTGGTGACAAACCACCTGGTAGACCAATGTACGAAGGTGCGACTTCTAGAGGAGGTATGTCTGGAGGCATACCCCCTAGAGAAAGAGTACCAGGTGATATGCCAGCTGGTGGGCGGCCTGGCGAGAACCCTGCAGGTAGGGTCAAAGATGGCTATACAGCTGAATATGAAGAAGATGATTATTACATGTATGGAGCTCGAGGTCAGATATCCAATCGGCGGCCGGGGAATATAAATTCGCCTAATAAACTTGAACAAAGTACACGTAACGTTAATCAAATGAGTGAGCAGTCAAAAGCTACAGATAAAAGCAATAATGCGACATTTTTCACTCCGCCATCCCTAAGTCCAATTCAAATGGAACGTGTACGACAAGTTTATAATTACAACGCGAAGATATATTCTGCTCGTGGTTCTGATAAGTTTCCTTTCCTTTACCTGCGAACAATGAAATTTGTATCTAAACTTGATTCGAACGTAACCATTGCAACGAAAGGCGTTTCTTTAACTGAAAGTAAGTAAGATAGAACACCAACATATTTTAATATTAGATCAAACGTTATTGCACTCTCGCAAATAGCTACACTTTTAAATAAAGAACATTTAGACATCATGTCATCATCATTGTCTAATTTGATTAATTCTGTTTACAGTAACAGTCTAGTTTCACTAATCACATGCCAAATCAAGTTTCAAAACTAGTCCCCAGTAGTGGCCTGTACAAATGAGGTTTTCAGAACGTGGTAATTCATGACACCACGAGCCTTAAGTGAAAAAATACTGTGAGAAAACCTCTCCACGTTGTAGAATTTAATTTGAAATTAAAGACATCGGTAAATTGAGAAATTGTCCCTCAGGAGTTTGTGAATTCGACTTAAAATATACCTATCGCAACTTAACCCTGCTACGATCCCATTAAAAAGTATGAGTTTGATTTTATATGGAATTTTTTAATGATTAAGAGCAACGTTTGTGTTATTGTTTGCATTGTTATCACATGACCAATATCAGCTAAGAGAGGGCATTGATACTATTTATGATTAAAAATATACACGGGTAGACTTAACGCTGCTATCCTTAGTTATTTGATCTAGGTAGTTGGAACGTGGATTTCTCATCATCTTTTTTTATTATAAATTTATTGACTTATTCAATTGTTTTTTATAGCCATCTATGCCTCACCCCACTGTTACTAAAGTGTCCTTTCCTTCCAGTCCCTGCAATCAAGCGCTACTTCCAACCAATTGTTAGTGTCATAACTAGTTCCCTTTGCCTTCTTCTAGACACTAAAACTAATATATTAAATATTTCAGCTACATTTCATTCTACACCAAGTTTACACATGCGCGCCAATGAGATTCAAACCCCAGCAGGATATACGTTTCCGATGGTTGGAGAACATGATCAATTCCCAGGATACTCAGACGTCGATAACATAACTTTTAATATAAATACAGTTGAGTGTTAATTAGCAATTAAGTTCGTTGAGTAGTGCCAAGGAGAATGAGTCTAAACTGGTTTTAAATGAGAATTTATGTTTTTACTTGCTGTTCCACGCCGCCTCTCTCGCATCAAGTTTGATTGTCGTGCTTAAATGTTTAGAATGCTCAGGCATTTGTGTTTTTTCCTGCAATAAGACTTGTCCTATTCCTGACTATAATTTATCTCTTCGTCAAAATTAATCCAAATACAGAGCGAGTAAACAGCATTAGTTTGCTTTTCTGGTGCGATTTAGTAACCAACCATAAATTTTTCACATATAATAACAATATAGAATATTTATTCTGTATAATACAATAATATAAATTTATAATAATTATAAAAATAGTTGCAAAACTAACTACTTTCAGATAAAATACTTGTCCCAAATCGGTATCCCGCGGCAACGTGCTAAGAATACTAGCAGCATGTCCACGCCCCCGGTATATATTGCCATCGGTCCTTGATAAATGTGCAAAGTGCAAGTACCTTTAACTCGTCGTTTTAAGGCGGGCGAAAAACACTTTTAAAGATTCCATCGCATCCATGCACAGATACCTACTGATATAACTAGTAGAAGCGTATTGAAAACGATTCTCGTTAGGTCGTAATATGTTATTGGTCCAAATTAATGACATAGATATTTTTGTTATACCAAATAGAATTCTTCAACAACAAGCACAAATACAATCGATGACATGGATTATCGAGATGAGGTCGCTTCTACGTTTGCTCCAGGACAAAAGTCATGGTTTTTCGGATATCCTGGAGCTGAAGATGAGGACCTGCGTGACGTAGGTAGTGTTTCATTATTTAACTGTGGTGGCCAAGTGGTTCAGTAAAGTAATTAGTCAGGCGTCAAGGCAAAACGTCAAGTCAAACAACGAGCTTTTCGGTGAAGGAAAATACTGAGAAAAAACTTGCATAAGTTTGAGAATATATTCTAAGGCGTATTTATAGGCGTGCTTAAGTAACGGTGATGGACTTGCCGACACGTTGTCTGCCACATTGGCATCTTAAATATATCTCTGGAGGAAAGTGTGTGTGGTGGGAGGAAACACCTATGCCTACACCCTCGGGGACCATTGTGGTTTTTTATTTCCTTAAGACGAAAGCATGTGGATCCCAAATCCGCCGCCCTAGATTCCAGCCTACTAAACCTGCCGGTAAATCGACCATTGTACGGATTATTACAAAACTTTTTCCAGATATAACGACCGTGAATACAACTGGCCGCCCTTTGGTTAAGAAACTGAATGAAGATATAGTGACTTTAAATGTTGGAATGTTCAGCGTTTTTATGACTAAGCTCTTCGAAATCGTTAGCAACAAAGATAAAGATATACAACAAGTTTTCATCGCTTTGCAAGAAAATTTTATGAGGTAATTGTTTTGCAGTATGAGAAAAATTATAGGTGCTCACTAACATTACAATAAAGCACAGCAGAACAAGACGTTTGCTGATGATTTTTTTGTGTGTATTCAATAAAGGCAAAGGCACCTAATATACCTCTGGCGGAAAGTGGGTGTGTGGGTATTACCTATACACCTCTGCCTACCCCTTCGGGGACCCTTGTGGGAAGGCGTGAGGATATATTATATTATATTTATTCAATAAATAAAATATATATTAATTTCGAAGTTCGAATCTCGACTGTACCAATGAGTTTTTCTGAACTTAAGTACAGTGATTAGTCACACCTAGAGCTTTACGGTGAAGGAAAACATCGAGAGGAAACCTGCATACGTCTGAGAAGAAATTCAAAGGCATATGTATAGTCGTGCTTGAGTAACGGCGATGGACTCGCCATCTGTCACGTTGGCACCTAATATACCTCTGGCGGAAAGTGGGTATTACCTATACACCTCTGTCTACCCCGTCGGGGACCCTTGTTAGAAGGCGTGAGGATATTTTATTATTATTATTATTATATTAATTTTAACAGGGTACAATTGGAGGGAGCAATGATGTCTCTTAGAAAAGAAGTGATTTCATTCATAAAAAATGGATTTAAACTACTTACTACCGCACCAATTGAAACGGTTAGACGTGAGTTTTTGCATGAATTTCAATTTAAGCTACAGGGATTTATCATTTACAAAACATTATCACATCTATCAACAATAACTAAACTGATATAGGGAATCGTTGTCCCACCTGCCAAGTCCTACGCTAGGCTTTAATCGCGGCAATGGTTGGCGGCCAGACGGTCTGGTGCTATGGAGGACGTGTCAGCCCTAAGTAAATTATAATTTTCGTTTCAGAAACAACATCTCTTGCACATAGACTGATGTTGAACCGAAGATCCTTGTTGGATAATAAACTTAACAAATTAATTGACCTCATCGACATGAAGTTCACCGCGGACGATGGAGATGATATGTTAAAAATACTTACGGACTTGGAAACATACAAAAGAGAAAAGGACATTGATTACACAATTTCATACAACTTTGCTGAAAAAATTGTAATGAGAATTGCAAGTAGGCTAGAAGATAAAGAGAAAACAATTGTGAGTGATGTCATCCAATTCTATATTAAAAATAATAACTTAAGGCATCTATCCGACAAACCTAGTCATAACGCCAGTACCGACATAAGTGAGCCTAAAAGAGTTACTGAAAGCCGTATTAAGGATAACATTGTTGCTCGGAGGTTTCATTATATAAAAAAAAATACGGTACAACTAATTAAACTCTACACTGTAACTAAAAGTATAACATTGCGAAGGAATTCAAAAAAAGTTAAGAAGAAAAAAAGGAATCGTATTAATAATACAAACGGTACAAAAAATCCCAGAACCATCACAAGCAATATGTCAGATAATAAAAGACATACTATAGTAGGAATTACATCCATTAAAAACATCAATCCAACCAAGTCTAGTTATGATTATGAATATCTAGACAAACCAACAGTAATAATCAATGGAAATCAAATAAAATATTATCCTGCTAACGATTTTGACTCGCAATCAAATAAGCACACAAACAAGAAAATATTCACCTTACAAGAAAAATCTGACAAATTGCATGCCAAGAATACATACAGTAAACTTTACCTTAAAAGGAAATTATTCAAACACCTCAAGACGAAACACCACAACACATACCGAATGCTTAAACGACGGCTTAAGCGAAGGAATAAGAAATTACGAACGCAAAAAGTTAAAAACAACAGTTTGATTGGAAATAAGGTGACAAAAGGGTTGTCTAACATAGTGTCGAACCATTTTTCAAATATAGTGCATGCAACGACAAGCTCTATAGCTTTGCTGAAGGGAACATCAAGACTTCCTAAAGATTGGGCGAGAGTCCGAGCTCAAGATTCTCGAAGCAATGATCAAATCCCCATTTTCCGGAGTTCAGAAGAAGCAACATCGTTCGGAGACTTGGATGCAAGTTGTTCGATAGCGAAGAAAAATAACAAAAACACATTTGTGCGAAATAAGCAACTCGCGCAAATAATAGCAGCCTCTTCTGAGAGCGATGACGAGATAATTCTACGATCTAGGATAAGGGATGCGCTGATTGGTAACGATGCGCGTCGAGCTGATGGCGGCATATTGCCCTATGCCTCGATCAGTACTGATGACGAACCGTTGCTGAAAATGAATATTTATAAAGCTCTTGGATTTATATGAAAAAAAGACACGAAATCAGAATTTTACTAAAACATGTTACTGAATAAGATATACATGACATTCATACGTCTTGCTTCGTCCACATTCATCAACGTCCACATACATGCCGTCGGTTTCGAGTACTCTTGACGTTCCGATCCTTGACTCAAAAGGAAACGCTTGAGAAGAAATTAAAAAAGACGTATTTATAGTCGTGCTTGAATATCGGCTGTTGAGTAATAATATGTTACGTTGGCACCTAAAATGTATCTTTGGCAGAAAGTGAGTGCACAGTGGTACCTTGTGGGAAGGCGTGAATATAAAAAAAGTACTTAAATGTATAAAATGTTATGAAAATTGTGACTAATCTCTGTATTCTGTAAAAATTGTTGGTACAGTCGGCTTAAAAACTCACAATCTTTTGGTGTGAGTTTTACAACGTTAATCCAAATCCTTATAATTTAGTTCCGACTCTGCAAACGAATTAAAAACTTATTAACGTCCTTCATCATGACCTCGAACGCCTCCTCTATAGGTCTGTACTTGGCGTTGAGGCCATCGTGGACAATATCCTCGGCAGCTGGCAGCACCCGGAACTGCCTGACGACGGAGGCTACTGCTGTCTTCATCGACATCATCGCGTACTGGTAGCCTGCGAATTGTACATTTTAGTAAAACAACCAATCAAGATAATTTGATAACTTCAGGTAGTGATTTCATACGCAATGAAGTTGGAAAATATCACGAATGCTGACACTGTAGTGGGTACTACAGAACATCCACATAGCATTTGGCGGGTTGATTGAGTGGTCGCCTGCAACGCAATGATTGAAAGTTGTAACAACCCCAACAACAATAAAAACCCAAGGTTAAAAAACAAATGTATTCGAACATCATGGTTCAATTTGGTAACTATTTTAACAAGCGACAACGATGATAACTAGGATAGCCCCTTCTTGTTTTTGAATAACGCTATAAAAACAAAACACCATTACGTGAGGACGATTAAGAGAGGTAGGGCATAACGGGTTTCCCGTTCGACTTCGGAGCTGCCCGAATGCAGGACCTCTACCTTACAGAAGTCCGTAGCCAAATAACACAATTTTTTGTGTTGTGTTCCTACGCGGTGTATAAGGTTTCCAGTAATGAGCTCCTTGGGAAGGGGGGAGGATTGTTACATTGTGTTGGAAGCAGAGGGATTAAACCCATTATGCTGCCAACACACTATAACTCTCCGAACACAAAGTGGCAAGCGCAAGTGATACTTTAGTATCGTGAGCGTAAATAGGCTACGGTAACCGTTTCCCATCAGGTGGACCGTATGCTTGTTTGCCACTCCTGTTGTATATAAAAAAAAAGTTCAATTAGGGATTCGAATTGCGACAAAATAAACAAACTAAGTTAACGCCTCTATTTTGTATGAAAAATCAAAGTACGTAAGCATTCATATGCATTTCTTATATAAAAAATAGTCAAAATATTTAAAAATGCCAGGAGTTTATTTCACAGATTTATCTATTCATTATATATGCTCACTCACGAGGGTCCCCGAAAGGGTAGGCAGAGGTGTATAGGTAGTACTCATACATCCACTTTCTGCCAGAGATATATTTTAGGTGCCAACGTGACAGATGGCGAGTCCATCGCCTTTACTCAAGCACATCTATACATACGCCTTTGAATTTACCAAACTTTGTAAGGTTCGGGTAGTTGCCTGTAACAAGGCAACTACCCGAACCACTCGGTTACCACGGTTCTTATTCTATCTATGATCTAAATAAAGAATTAGATTTCTTACCAAGACAGTTCCTGGGTCCCGTACTGAAAGCCAGAAAAGCGCGTGTGTTGTAATTCTCAAGGAACCGTTCCGGCCTGAATTCCTCGGCATCGAGGCCCCAGTGCTTAGGGTTCCTAAGAACTGCCCATATACTAACACCGATGCTGCAACCATCCACCAAAGTTAAGCCTGATGCTGAAATCAAATTATTTTCTTTTTTGATTACTTATGGCATTTTTAACCTCTTACACACCTAAGCCGTGGTGACCGAGTGGTTCGACGTAAAGATTGCAAGTTCATATTCCGACTGTACCAACGAGTTTTTTCGAACTGATAATTAGGCAACAGTTATAGCGTTAATGTCATCTTACGACGCCGGTAGTTATATCTTACATCAATTCTAAATTAGTTGAGGTGGAATCGTAATTATTTCGCTTAGTCTTACAAATCATGTTGCCAAAATAAAATTGTTACAAGAACACTATACTAACGCAAAGTGACATTTTTTTCGACTTTCCTTACAACATAAGGAACAGGTGGATGCAGTCGGAGCGTCTCTTTGATGACGGCTTCCAAGTACTTGAGCCGAGGCAGGTCCTCTGCTACTATCGGCCGGTCTGTGTCTCCGAGAACTTCTATTAATCTGTAAAGTTTATTAAATTAAATTAAATTAAAATTCATATATTTCGACCAACAAGGATCATGGGCTAGTAAACTATTATCATTATGACTTATATGGTATTATATGGTTGAAGCATTACTACATACTGAATACACACATTCAGTCTCGTAATGCCTCCTACTCACTCTTGGTAAACCTTATCCTGCACCTCCTGATGCCTGGAGAGCATGACAGCTGTGAACGATGCACCAACAGCTGAGGTGTCAGTACCGGCCATCACCATAACTAGTGCTTCCTCCTGTAGTTCTAAGTCATTGAACCCGTTTTCCCCACCAGACTCAATGAGTAGTTCCAGGAACGTTTTACATTTATTGGTTCCATCTAGAAAAACTAATTTTAATAGTAATAGAACTGGCACATAAATGCTGAATATGTGGAGCTATAAATACGGATTCCAACATGGGCACTGTTGAAGATCGTGCATTTGGGCATATAGGTAGTTGGCTTTCATCAATTACAGTTAGATTTTATGACAGACTCACCTACATTTGACGTTCTCTTATGACATTCACCCTTCAATAATTGTTGCCGTTTTGTCTTAATTATCTGAAAGTATATTCATGAACGAGAATATTTTTATCAATGTATTATCAAATTGAGCTGAGCCGTGGTGGCCGAGTGGGTCGAGAAATACCTGCAACACATGAGTTTTTCTGAACTTAAGTACAGTGATTAGTCACACAACGAGCTTTAGGTGAAGGAAAAACATCGAGAGGAAACCTACACGTATGAGAAGAAATTCAGTCGGGCTTGAGTAACGACGATGGATCTGTTCCGTTGGCACTAAAAATACCTATATCTTTGGCGGAATATTACCTACCCTTTCGGAGACTCTTGAGGGAAGGCGTGAAAATATATATAATTAAAAAGTTAGTCATACAATAACATGAATTTATCAAAAACATATTGAACCTGCAACTGTTTCGCAGCCAGAATCTGCGACCCCTAAACCGTCAAATAATTTAAAGTAAGCTACGGAGAAGATGGTCGACACCAAGACACACAGCTGTTGGACTGACCTACACTAGCTTTACACAGATACACCAAAAATCATAGTGGGAGGCCTTTGCCCAGCACTGTAATGTACTAATAGTAATTGCGTACCTTTATCGATTCAGACCTGACTTGAATCTATGGTTTAAATTAATTAATCACGTTACCTGGCCAACAAAGTCGCTCAAAACCGCCGTATTCTTCATCAACGCCCGATACTGTGACGTCATTTTGAAAACACTAGTAGGATGCAGCCATAATGTACAAAGGCGTTCAGCTAAGAGCTGTGTGCTTGTCTCAAATGCCTTTAGAAACGGATGCTCCGGGTTGTGTTGAGAGCACACACTGATCCCTAGAGTCGTTTCTATATGAAACGAAAAAAGACACTTTAATCCTACTAGCATTGCTTTTGCATGTAATTGTTGATTGCAACACTATGAGTTTTTCTGAACTTAAGTACAGTGATTAGTTTACCACGAGCTTTACGGTGAAGGAAAACATCGAGAGGAAACCTGCATACGTCTGAGAAGAAATTCAAAGGCGTATATATAGTCTTGCTGGAGTAACGGCGATGGACTCGCCATCTGTCACGTTGGCACCTAATATACCTCTGGCGGAAAGTGGGTGTGTGGGTATTACCTATACACCTCTGCCTACCCCTTCGGGGACCCTTGTGGGGAGGCGTGAGGATAACACTAAAAAGTGCTTTGATTAGTTTTCCGTGCAACGGCACACTAAAAAGTTGACTTTTGCGTAAACATTTTGATATTCTAAGTTCACCACTTAGCTAAGCTTCCATTAGGCGAACCGCATTGTTTGCCACCTATGTGGTATATAAAAAATATATCTTTATCTTGGAATCAGAGTATTTTTGAAACGTTATCCTAGTTAGTAATAAGCATATTGGATGGTACTAGTGGATATAACCTCATAATAAGACAGTCAAAACCGCAAATACTCATATTTTGTGACTTTGATTTTGATATGGTATATATTATATATTTTGATATATATTTCAAAAAAGTCAATCGATCTGATGTAATCTTAAAACATTGAAATCTTACTCACCGCAAACTGAATCCATGGCGTATGTGGTCATATAATCCCAAACAGGAAAGCTCCCCTCAGGGGCCCGCTTCAGCTGAGACACCATGATGCTGCTCTGTCTGGAGAATACGTCCACGAACGAGTTCAGGTTCTTAGGACTGAAGGTGGGAGCCACGAGCTTACGACGAGGTCGCCAAATTGACACTACGACATCGAAAATAAATAAAACAGTGGGCTATCCTTGTAGTACACTCATCTATATCTTGGTTACGTGTAGGATATATTCTACTCATTTGTCCATATTAAACAATAATCCAATAAAATGCACGGTCGTATTATTTGATAAAAAAAGTAGTAATAGGTATATAAACATTAACTATATATATGTATATATATCCTCACGCCTTCCCACAAGGGTCCCCGAAGGGGTAGGCAGAGGTGTATAGGTTGTACCCACTTACTCAAGCACGACCATACATACGCCTTTGAATTGCTTCTCAGTATGTAGGTTTCCTCTCGATGTTTTCCTTCACCGTAAAGCTCGTGGTGTGTCTAATCACTAACCTGGGGCAAAAATAGATCCGTTACCAGTAAGCAATTGAATGAAGTTAGCAATATCGTCCTTCTGAAGGCATGTCTTCATAACTACTTCTAATATTTCAGCATCAGCCACCACTAAGAGCAAAAAGAAACATTAATGTATCGTTGAAGTTATAAACATTTATGCATCGTTAAAGTTATAAACATTTCATATAAAAATTCTAAAATAATTCTAAATTTTAAATGCAGTTTTATTTTGAATACTAATTTATATTTTGTATACTTCATAGTATTTTATATGAGTTGCTTTGATATTAAAAGATACAATTTTCATATCAAAACATCTATGATCAGCATATGGCTTTCCAATTAAACAATATAAAAATTTACGATAAATTAAAACGTGATACGGATACCGAGATACGGATGAAGAATGACATGTTGTACACTTGTACAAACGGATGTATGGCTTATATCCCTTCATGTATCCTACTGGTTTCCTTCTAGGCTCTTTAGGATATAATTCTTTGGAGGTAAGAAGGAAATATGACCAAATAATAACCATGTGTAAGATACTACATGGAAAATCAGATGCTCCAGAGCTACACAGTGAGTTATCAAGGCTTTTTGTGCCTGATAAATACACACGCGCCAGGAGCCACAGACTGTTCGCAGTGGGCACACATCGCACAGTATCACGTGCACACTCCCCTGTACCTCGCACTCTCACTGCACTCAATGCCCTCTTGAAGTCCAACCCTGACTGTGACGTGTTTGCGGACGGATGGAAGGCTTTCATTGCGGCATGTATGGAGTATTGTGAGAAGAGTGTATGAATGAGGTTCTTATAATTACTAATTAGTGTAATTGGATTTTTAGCCGTACTAATTATGTATAAATAAATAAATAAATAAATAAAAAAAAAAAAAAATGTTATGTTGGCTTGGACATTTCGAAAGGATGAACGAAGAACGAATTAGGAAAGAGACATCAAATGTGAAAGTGTGTGGAAGGACAACGACTACCGAGATCAAATCGATCGAAAGCTCAAAGATGGAAATGTCAAGAGTACTCGAAACCAGCGAGTATGTATGAAATACCGAATATACATATATGTTGTTGAAGTGAAAGAGTCTAGAGAAGCAAGTCACACAAGTGGCATTCTACTCTCTCTCTACCCCGTTGGGGACTAAGCGTAATGATGTGGGTGTATTTTTTTTATTAGTAACAAAATTTTATGAAATCAAATATATTAGGTAATATTTGAAAGCTTACCGATAAAGTATTTTAATCCAAACCAAACATCAGTAATTCCACCTTGTTTGATTGCCTCCCGCCCTAATAGTTGGAGTGCTTTCATTTTATCTGAAATGATGCTTGCTTTAATATTTCCATGTTGTTGTATAGGTAAATACACCTGACGAACACACAATTATACAGCAATAGATCAAGCAATGCACTTCTCTATTGCTTGGCAACCTCTCCCACTCCAGAAACAAAACACTATGCAAGAGGTGAGAGAGAGATTTTTTGCTTGGGAGTCTCTGTAAGGTGGACATAGCAACCACTTTATTGCACCCCTCTCCTAACTGTATGGTATCATGGCATAAGCGTATGAGACTATATTCAATTCTGATTCTAATATTAGCTTTTACGTACAGTAAATTTTCTCATACTGAAAAGTGGGGCCCCGAATTACGCCAAGTTCTCACTCACCCGAACGGTCTCCTATTAGATAGTGCGCGTGTCCAATAAGGGGCAGAGCCGGTACATCATTTTTGATCTGTTTGGTCAGCTGGTATATACGCCGCATTGACAAACGACGGTATACAGCCCCAAGTATGACAGCTAGAAGTAGCAGCCAAAACATTGTGAATAATGTTTTGAAATACCTTTATAAATTACTATAGCAATTACAAATGGACACGTCGTTACATTTAAAGTAAATGGGCAGCAGTGAGCTTGGTGACATCAGTTAGCAGTTTATATAATGTGTATATATGGCAAAAAACTTCGTATCTCAACAGGACACCGACAAGAATTTAAAACAATTTGTAATAGTTTCTTATCCATAATATCTGCGTATCTGACATTTAAATGTCAAAATCTCTTCCATATGATGACACCGAAAAACTAGTCGGACTTATAAGCTCATCGACTCGGAACATTACGTACAATTCACACTCACCCACCATCATCACTCACACCCACACATACACACACAAATACACACACACACACGTACACACACACACACATAGATACTTGTACTCTTAATATTTTTGTTTAAATTAATAATATTATAAATAATTATTATTTAAATCTATAACGCACGCTTCTAATGTTTAAACCAAATTTTGATAATATCTTGTGTTAATTCCCAGAGGCATGGGCCTGCTCATCATTAATACAGGCTGTCCTGCAGCCTAGCAATGAGAGCAGTAGCAAATGCACCACCTATCCTTGTAAAAAATCAATGACTTTTACAAATGGTTCACTATTTAAGCATATCTGTGTAACCCATTTGGTGAAATAAATTATTATTATTAAATGTTGACTAGACCTCAATTCCCTGGGCATGATCCTCTGTGGATTTTAATTAGCAGCAGAAGTTTGGTAACTCCAAATGTCTTACTACACTGGGGCCACTGTCCCTGAAATAAATTAAGTAGACTAACTGAAGTTTAGCTACCGCTCAATGCCAGTTAGTCCGCTTCCGTTGACAACACCCGCCCTGCCATTTACGATTTACATTCATATATGTTTGTACATCATATACTGAGCTATTGAGCACAAGTTTTCCCTTTTCTAATAACTATCACGATAAATTTAAGTTCGCGGTGCATGCCCAGCACTGGGGAGAAATCCAGTTTTATAAGTGCGAATTAAAACGATTAAAACAATTTTTTGTACTTAATAACGTAATTTTAATAGTTATGGCGTAACTTCTCAACCTTTTGGTCATAAGGTTAAAGATTATAACTAAGCTCGTTAAGTTACTTCAAATTTATTATTTGTACGCATTTAAAAAAGTTAAGAACGAGCGTCCACAGCGCGCCGTCCATTTCATTGTGGCATAGGCTTCCCGATGGGGAAACGCAGAGACTGCCATATACCATACAATAGAGGTATAAAGGGTTACCCGTTCGAATTTAGAGCTGCCCAACTGGAGCAAGACTTTCAACCTTATAGAAGTCCGTAGCCAAGTAGTGAAGTATAGTCAATATTTTGTTTACCTATATCTAATTAAAAACTCAAAAATTTACAATTTGCCATACCTCACGGCTTCATTCGTGTAAAATTTAGTGAAATTATATGAATGAAACGGGAAAAAATCTCCCGAAATTTCATATTTATTACAATAGTGGAATTCGAAAGCTTGTTCTTATTTGTCGCACAAACTACAGAACAGATTTGTATAAAGCACGTGCCTGCGACGCAAAGGTCGCAAGTTCGAATCCCGACTGTACCAATGAATTTTTCAAAACTTAAGTAGAGTGATTAGCCATACCACGAGCTTTACGGTGAAGGAAAACATCGAGAGGAAACCTGCATACGTCTGAGAAGAAATTCAAAGGCATATGTATAGTCGAGCTTGAGTAACGGCGATGGACTCGCCATATGTCACGTTGGCACCCAATATACCTCTGGCGGAAAGTGGGTGTGTGGATACTATACACCTCTGCCTACCCCTTCGGGGATCCTTGTGGGAAGGCGTGAGGATATATTATTACGTATCTTATTCTGGGCCATGCATCGCGGTCACAAGATTTATTGAGGGTAAAAAGGCGTTGGCCATGACGCTCAATAAGTCTACTCTGTGCCCCGTTAAATAAAAGACTCGCCATCCGTCACGTTGGCACCAAAAATATATTTCCAGAGAAAAGCCTACACCTTTGTGAACCCTTGTGGTTATTTTACCAAACAAATATTATGTCATAAGAAATGAAATAATTTTCGACAGTCAACACTTAACTGGTTTGAAGGTTAATCATGACGCAATCGTAACATAAAACTAAAATAGACATTTTATAAATAAAATGGTACTATTCACATCATTATTACTTGTGGTATACATCAACATGGAAACGAGCCCGAGGTCAATCAGATAAAAGACTCCAAGTCCCCGAGGTTTAGCTCCGTCGTCGGGGCTGCGATGATCAGAAGCCGATGGAAACAAATAGTTCACTCCAAGTGTGGCCCACTTGTTGATGACCACGATCCTCAGTCATGAGGGAACGACTAGAGAGAGATACATCAACTACTTAGGGATAATAATACTTTGGTTGACTTGATTTGATAGATGAAATATAAATAAAAAATAATATCCTCACGCCTTCCCACAAGGGTCCCCGAATTGGTAAGCGGAGGTGTATAGGTGGTATCCACACACACACACACACAGACACTTTATTTTAGCTTTAATTTAGGTGTCAATGTGACAGATGGCGAGTTCATCGCCGTCACTCAAGATTGATTTTTTAACATTTGTTCCCTTTTACGTAGGGGTAGAAAAGATTAAAATTACATATATAAACTCTGTACAAGAGGAGCAATTCATTGCCATGCATGGCCATCATTTAAATAATCTGATGTTTTATAATAAGCCATTTGAATTAATTTACTTTTAACACAGCTTTAAATTCTACAAACGGTAATTCAATTATTTTCCGAGGTAGCTTATTAAAAAACCGTATTCCTTGCCCGACAAATGAGTTCCTAGCAGTATGGTCATCCTCCCTCATCTGCGATATCTCGTCGATGCAACACACTCTGTTAGACTACTATAAAGCACCAGCTTATTACTGCCGTTCGCCGTCTTCCTATAGTAATAATAGTATAGTATAAAGGTTCACGTAATTCAAACTTCAAGTGACCAATTTTTACACAAACTTTATTTACATATTAGCCTGTTTAAGATACTCTTCGTTTATGATTAACTAGCCGTGCCCGCGACTTCGTCCGCGTGGAATTTAACTAAGAAGTTATTGTTAATTTTTTTTACAATGAAGGTAGCCTATCTCTAATTACTCCTTATTACATCTGCCAGTGAAAGTCCCGTCAAAATCGGTCCAGCCGTTTCAGACATTAGTCGGAACAAACAGATAG
>JACCPG010009409.1:0-85237 GCA_016069955.1 Drepana arcuata | reverse complement strand
TTGAGTGTTCGATCGATTTGGTCTAGGTAGTTGGAAGGTGGTTTTGCTCTGTCTCATCTTCCAGACACTTTCGCATTGTAATTCGCAAATTGAATTATGATCTAGGTATTTTGAAGATGGTTTTGCGATTCAATATGAATTTTGCGTGAAGCGATATTCATATTCAATCGTGCTCGTGTTAAAACTCAAACATGTTCGAACCTAGGACTGGTCAAAACTAAAGTACGACACTAAGTAAGAGCTTTGCGGGACAAAAATCGGGAGGAGAGTGGCGAAGTTAAAACTTTCATCCAAAATGCAGTCGGTCTAGACTAGAAGCATTTTTCAAAGAATTGTACCTTACTAAACGGGATAAAGTGATCGTTGATTAAGTTATAACTATAATTTCCTTCTAGTGAATAGCACGTACTACAGTTGTTCCAAATGGTTTCATTCTCGCCGAATTGAAAAATCGTTAAGCTGCTAATAGCTAACCAGATGTTAGAAGTAAAACGTTTATTTTAAATTGCGCTCATTAGCACACCAAGTAGCTCTATATCTATGTTATGGCCATTTTGCGACATTGTCCTACTATTTGGGTCAGTGGCGCAGCGTTGATGATACCAGGGTGCGCATTATTTTTTGCACCTAGCTTTTACATAATGTGGCCGAGATTCGACGTTTTTGGGGCTTTATTAAACCTTTTAACTGTGAATATATCCCTAGAGAAATTGAAATCAACTCATCTTGGAACAAATAATTGAGTTGGACGTAAATAAATTTGAATCAGTGATTAATCGGAAATATCACGGCATGTTAGGATTTGATTGGGTCGGAGATCTTCAAATAAACTAATCAAAATTAAATAGCAATGTTAATTGCTCTTCAAAGGCACCGGAAGAAGACCAACGATCTAATACTCGTTACGCAGGATTTACTGAATTTGCTTTCAGTCACAGTAAAGAATGAGCGAAATAAACAAATTTCAAATATCCAGTTCAATGTACAGAGATTATTTAATGCGTCTCCCTCCCCGCATTCATCGTTGTAATAAGCATGAACCCCCGTATGTAAATTCTCTACAGATATGCAGATGTAAAATAAGAATTTGTATTGTACAATCTCTTTCAATTATCTCTCGGAGTTTAATTAAAAATGATATTCTCTCCGTCATTATTCTCAATTCTTCGCCACTTTTCGTCGGTTCTTACTTTGCATCTGTAAATATAACTCCGACAGAACGTTTTAGATTTAGTCATAATGTGTTGGCTTAAGTATTTTTTTGGTTCCGTTTCGTATACCTACATTCTTCAACATAAATTATAAATAGTCGAATTATGAACTATGAACAATTCCCTACGATATTTTACTCAAAAATCGTTCAGTACTATGAAGTTTTTTTGATTGTCGTGCCGATTTTCCCAAGCTAAGTTATACCAACGAGCATGTATGAAGAGGACGAACTCTCTATTACTACCCTTGAGGGACTCGGCATGATAATATTTATCTACATATGCATATATGAGTAGATAAATGTATTATTGAAATTTCTAACTTTTATTTATTTTTCCTATGCAGTCAGGTATTCATATTATAATATCTAAGTTAGCATATTTAAAATAAAGTTTTCCTAATACGTTTAATTCACATAACTTAAAGAAAAAAAATGCTTAACTAATTTCTAATAAATTGTTTCGAATGCTGGACGCTTTCATATCTTGTGTGTTGTTCTCTTCTATACTCTTTCGTCTATACCTTTTTCGAAGCCCATACAACGCTCCCTACGGATACTACAATGAAAACCGCTAAAAGAATACACCATATGAACTGTAAACATAAAGAACAAATGCAGCACATGCTATTATTCCTTACATCAATGGCAAAAACTTCTGCTTACTTCTGTGCTTAAATGCAGACATGTAAATCGCTTAACGGTGTGAAAAATCTATATCTAAAAAGTAACTCTAACGTTGACGCCTAAATCAGCAATAACTTAATATTATAACGAAGTCTTTATCTCACCAAAACATCTGCTAAAATTGATCACCCATCTGAATAACGACCCTAAACAGGCTTTTAGTCATTAGCCCTTGACAAACTGCCCCTAACAACCCCGAACAACAATACATCATATTCATTGTTAAAGTTCCATAAGTACAATATATTACGACTACTAACAATGTTCTGAAGAGTTGTTGTAGCGACGTCTACTGTGCTTAGTGCTGCGTTTCCTTTGTGTTCAACCAGTTTGAGACACGCAATCCAACTATTAGTTGACGTGTCAATATCGCGAACTAAAATTGCCCCACTTTTTGTATTACTGCGGTTGTAAACTTCATCGATTGCTTGCATTTACTCATTTCGCTTTATATTTATTCGAGCATTTTCTTTAGAGTTCTCACCGTCTGTTGAAAATTTGACACCTGTATATATCTCTTGTGGGGGGTGTTATCAGACCTCTGTTTGCTCCATGGGAAGTTCTCCATCTTGGTTGAGTGAAGGTAAATAAAAACAAATTTAAATACAGGTAGAAATATTTGGATTCATGAAACCAAACATTTAGCTAGCAAGACTTGCGCGTCCCTGATAGTTTTTGCTATTATTTCTTTAGCATCCTCAAATTGTCGTGAGTCATTAATCATACCTCATTGTGAAGCTATCTTGATTAGACTTTGTGTTTTTATAAAACATTTGAATTTACGACAAATATTTGTTGGATACGTTACGCTATTCTAGATTTCTTATATGAGGAGGGTGTAATTATTATTATTATTATAAGCCAGAATTAATTCCTATTAGAAATGGACTGGAATAGTTGCGCCTGCGCAGGGTCCAATAATAGATAATCTACTAAACCATGACTGTTTTGTAAGCGATATAGGTATTCTATAAAACGTATGTGGCACTACCAAAATAGTTTGATGTTTAAGTAGACACAAAATTATTTATTTTTAGAGCTTAGAACTTAGAACTTAGAGCATTTACTTAGATTTCTTAAGGCATAGGGACTTTTTCATCACATTCGGTGAAATAGGTCTACCTACTAGTGGCATACTAACTGCTAGTTCAGAGATTAACGCTACTGTCTCGCTTATAGGTATATATATTCACTCATTGGAATTTTTGAACTAGCATTTTTAACGCATATATACACACTGATGACCCTGTTCACATCCCACGCCTATGTTTCCTAGTTGAAAGATTTATTTAGGAGATCTGGATTTATTCGTACGTTTGCAAATTATCTTACAGACTTTATAATCGCGCTGTTTTGTTACAACAATATATTTTCATAGTAAATTTAACAGAAATTTTCAGAGACGTACTGTTTTAACAAAATGTTTTACAATCTTAATTTCCGAAATAACGGGCACTAATAAAAATGACATCAAAAGAAAGTCTGAATCGATTCAGCTTCAAAGCAATCGATTAAAATAAAGCAAACGCCACTCGACTTACATTCTGGTCCGACCGATTATTAGTAACCTTGATTCGGAGCTCAAGTGGCAAAGCAGAAACTTTACGACCAACACGAATAGACATGTTGTTCCGAGGTTTTAAAAGATTCATTGCACAAATACAATTTTGGTTTTAAGATGATGGATAATATTATCCTCTTCAAATATTACAATAATTCTTGGCATTTATAAATATGATAAATATACATAATATATTTTGAACATTATAAAAATCTTTATTATCAAAATAATATTGAAGTTTTTGGAAAATCACGCCGATGTCTTTCGTTTCATACACTTTCAATTTTGATTACTCTTGACATAACTTATATTTAAGTGATGACATTAATGATATTGATGATTATATTAACATAGAAGCATATTTTTATAGGAGAATTTGTATACCCTTGTGAGTAGCGATTTTGACCCAAGCAGTTGATTTAGGGTAGAATAACTCATAACCGTGATATAAATTGGGTTCAAATTTCACTGTAGGTCAAACAAGTCCCAAGGGACTATAGTTCTCTGCCCACGTAAGTCACGTGAGGTACCAAAATCAAAATAAATTGCAGACATTTAGGCTTAAGTTCATCGGATAACCTTCATAATAGCATTTGCTTAACGTCGGACGCGCGGCGATGGAACAATAGAAAATTATTTCGACGAAACAAGACAATCGTAGTACGCTTTTGTTATCGATTCTTTTATTAAGAAATCGCAAGGAATGAGCAGTTGTTGAAATGTTGATAATAGCAAGTGTTATGCGTTATGGATGTCAGAAACTCTTTATAGTTTGGGAATATTGTCATATCTTCACGCGCACTCCACAAGGGCTAGCTATTGGTATAGCAACATCCTTTTTCCGTCAAATCTGTATTTAAATACCAACGTGTCAGATAAGCAGGCAATCTCCGGTTTTCAAACACGACTATAGGAAGTAAAGTATTACGAGCCATAGTGTGTGCAAGACGAAGCCGAAGAAGACCACGTTCTAACTACCTAGACCTAATCGAAAGGACACTGAACGTGAAGACGTAAACGTCAAGAATACTCGAAACCGGTGGGCATGTATGAAGAAACGAATGAATGTGTATGAACCAACATAAACTGCTGCTCTACTCCGTGAGGGACTCGGCGTGATGTATGTATTTAACCAAACCCAAAGTCCGATTGCAACAAAGTATTAAAATTCAAAGCTTAAGTTGGAATTGAAAGCCCAATCGAGAAGAAAAAATAGGTTTTTTTAACTACGAATGAAAAATGTATTATCACCTGTTTGACTACTATCCGCAACGAAAGAGATAACTGATTCGCCTTTCATTAAAAATCAACATTAATATTACAAACAATCAATAAAAATGCTGATCATAACCCAGATTGGTCCAATGTCAGCAGTTACGTCGTGTTACGCAAGACGGTGCGCGTGCGCCGATGCCTCTCTCTTTTCCTCATATGGTTTCCACGTATAAGTCACTTGCTCGCTCTAGTCGACCTTACTGTAATCACTTTCGCTGAATCTTGAGTTTTATAGATATAGAGAAACAGCTGGAAGTGTTATGGGAAAGTGTACATAAAATTTTAATCTTGAGTTTTATAGATATAGAGTAACAGCTGGAAGTGTTATGGGAAAGTGTACATAAAAATATGTTACCTATGTTTTTCGTACTATCACTGCTAGATATATTTTATGCTATCGTTAACTGGATTTTATTTGCGAAGATATTAATTTATTTGTATTGTTTACTATTTAATTTTGCACCTTTATTAAATGAACACCTTGACATAAGATCCGGATAACTAGTCGCATAACGTTTTTTTTTTAAGTTTCATAGGTACATATATGAACTGTACTTTTGTTTTATACAAATCACTTTGTAATCTCAGTAATAACGGCACTGTCGTACAACTAATAATCCAACCGAGATTATATTACAAATATCAATTAAAGCATGACACATATAGTCATTGTTTATGTCCGTGGCCTGTCAAGTGGTCTTTGCTCCTCTCACCGCTAGGTCAAGTGAAATGTGTGAAGTCGAGAATTACCTAAAAAGGGCTTTAACCGCACCCTGCGCCCTGAATTGTATTACAAAAGACAGTTTTTGTATCAAAGTAAGTGCTTCAAATTTCTTAAGGTTATATGAGAGAATGAGACTCCAGCATGGAGTTCTTCTTCTTGAAGAACTCCATGCTGGAGTTGTGGGCGTGAGAAGGTTCCTGCAGGGTCGGCAATGCACGAGTGATAGCCCCTGGTATTGCAAACGTCCATATCGGCGGCGACCGCTTACAGTCAAGCGAGCTGAGTGCTTTTGAACGTGGGGACGAGGTCTTCCTCTGCCTCTTCTCTTACACACTTTCGCATTGTACATATAGATGTACAGATAAACGTTATTAGCCTTTCTATATATCCAAACCAACGTAGCATGCCTTTCTTCATCTCACTTCATATTAGGTAAAAATATTTGAATATGCAGTATTTTCTGTAATTTTAAACGTACAAAGTAATATTGACACAAATGACTTACGTTAATTATAGTTATAAAAATAGATTTTCATGTCTGCTGTTCATATACCTATGCAGGTGTACTGCCCTTGACACCTTTGCCACAAAATAACTTAGTGTTAGAGATATATTTATTTTACGAATGTTATGCTGTAATGGACTGACTTAGAATGACAAGGACGACTATAATATTTTACATTTTTTTCACGTAAGGTATATTGGTTTCCTACCAATATTTTCCTTCACCGTTAATCCCGTAGTGTGCTTAAGTTCAGTTTGTATGTAAGTTCAGAAAACTCAATAGTGCAGTCAGGGTTCACGGCTTGTAGAATAAGCATTTCGGTATATCGTTAAATACTTTCCATTGTACAGCTTTGCTTGGTTCAAAGCTGAATAAACTTATGTTCCTTTTTTTCGTTCTGTAATAATAACCGAAGTTTATAGAATCTATAGTTTATTACTTAACATTTGGTCAGAGATCCGGTGACGTGACTTGTGAGATATTACTCAGTCAGTCTAAAAGTCATTGGGGAGTAAGCTTGCCGTCATGGCGCTATTTTTGTGACACGGTACTATCCCCTAGGTACACATTTAGGTGTTCTATTTTCAAGGTAACTTGCACAACATGTGTGTTTATTTATCCAAGCTGTATCGTACACTCACGTTATCAAAAGACAAAATTATGAGGATTTGCTCGCAAGCTTAGCTCTGGATAACTTTGGACTCATATTTACATACATATATAATCACGCTGAGTTTGTGACCAGGTTAGTAGAGAGAGCAGTACAGAGAGCGTAGAGAGAGCAGAGCAGTCTCCAGGATTATAACCATCCCTTTTTTTTTCATGCACACGCTAAACTTCAACTTAACACAGCCAAACAGGTTTTTTACTGTATTATCTTTAAATATATAATAATATATCCTCATGCTTTCCCACAAGGGAGAGGCAGAGGTGTAGAGGTAGTACCCACATACCCTATTCCGCCAGAGATATTTTAGGTGCCAACATGACAGATGGCGTGTCCGTCGCCAAGCTCAAACACCACTATACCAACATACGTCTTTGAATTGCTTTCTCAGACGTATGCAGGTTACCTCTCGATGTTTTCCATCACCGTAAAGTTCGTGGGGTCACTAATCACTGTACTAAGCTCAGAAAAACTCATTGGTACTGTCCGGATTCGAACTTGCAGCACTCGAACTACACGGCCACCACGGCTAACGTCGTCGTTAAATGTACCTCTTTAAACTAGGTATGGATATCGCGATGGTTATTACCTAAATTCCTATTAAAATATGTCATCATGAGTTTTACAACAATTTACCAGTATAGCTTTGAAATTGCTACATTTTCATCTGTGGACCAACCTTAAGTATCCTATAGGTGATGATTAATACATAAAGGAAAGCTTTAATTATAATTTGACATTGACACAGAAATGTCACGATGTAACCATTGAGAAATATGATAGATGACATGGTCGTAAAGACGACGTTATGATATTAAAACTAGTTCCTGAGTCAGTTTGATTTCGATGTTGACGCTCATTCTTATTCCGATGTTAATTCCGGTGTTGCAAGCGTCCATAGGCGGCGGTAACGGCTTACCATCAGGCGGACCGCATGCTTGTTTGCCACCCAAGTGGTATAAAAAAAAATCGGTTAAGTCCGATGATATTTTTTTATTTAAGACTGTAATTATAACGGAAATCCTATATATTTTATTCTAATGGCTATTTTCTTGTTACACTACGTTTCGTGTTACCGTAGTTTGAAGACTAGGACTCTTCTGTGACAGTGGTTTTAGTAGTCTTCTGCAAAATCAATATTGCTGGTTTGAAACCCTTTAACAATGCCCTTAACAATGAGATTTTAAATCTTCACAATGACATTTAGAATATTATCACCACGAGAAAAACATCGAGAAGAGAGAAACCTGCATATGTTTAAGAGAAATTCTGAGATCTAAAAGATAAGTACTTAAGAAAAGGCAATGGCGAAAACAGGGTGTTGCTACATATCTTCTTCCCTCACGCTTGAAGATATTATACTTCTTCTTAACAAATACATCTTAGCTTAGCTTAGAAGAATATGATTCGTATTCGACACTAAGAGTACAAAGTGCATCTAAATATGTACTCAAAGTGAATATATATTGATTTTAAATTCAAATAATGACATATAGACGTGACATGCGCTTATTTTTTGCATATTTTAATTTTGGGAACCCGTTCCATTGCAAGCGTTGCACGGCTATGTTCCATCATTACATAAAACACTCATGCTGGGGCGGAGTATCTTTAGGTATTAAGCAAGTGTAGCGTGGCCTTGCATAGCAAGCGATGGATGCGTGGATTGACAGCTTTACCTGGAACCTTGCAGAACCTGTTCATCTGCGGGCCAAGAATTATTTACTTTGGACTAAAAAATTGCGTACTTAGTTCTATAATCGCGGTTTAAGGATATTTTGTCAAGTTAAGTGAGAGTCGTAAACAACGACGCATAATTGATGCGATGCGATAAAGAAGCAAACGGTGAAGTAATTCATAAAGATCTGTTGAAAGATGAAAGGAAGAAGGAAAGAAAAGAAAAATAATTTGAAAGAGTTTACAAGTCGGCAATACCTATCATCGATTTCGCTGCTTAATAACCGCGATTGCTCATAAGAATTGCGTTTTAGGTTAATAAGTATCCTAAAATGAATAATCAACTTTAATCCACCGCTATATTCTTTCGAAAATGCATCGTTCAGGCTTTGGCGCATGATTTAGTAAAAAAAGGGACATTCTTCATCCAACGTGGTTTATAATTTCTAAGTAAACGCAAATTCCGAGACAGCGTGTTTCAAGCCAACTTCATCACGAAGACAATTTTTAAATATGCTCGTCAGTCACTATTTAAGCACTTAGTCCTACAAAAACTCTGTACTATTCTTAAGCCGTGAAGTATGTACTCAACTTCTTGTAATAAGACGTTTCATTTTGTGCAGTTATATATAATCTTTAAAAAGCCGTGGTGCGTCGTCGTGTGGTTCGAGCATGAATTCAAACTACCAATTAGTTTTTTTTTAAGTAGAGTGATTAGTAGATGAGTAGACACCACGATTTTTACGGTAAACATCGAGAGGAAACCTGCATGTCTCTGAGATGAAATTTACAGATGAATGGTAAAGTTGTCTTTGAGAAAGTTCCGATTGGACACACCACCTGTCACTTTGGCGCCTAAAATACATGTCCTATCTTATTATAGCTATCTATATATAGCGAAAAGTGAAGGTATTTAATACCTTCACTTCCCCTAAAGTATAAGTGTGTACTTAAGTACACACTTGTACTTGAGGGACCCTTGTATGAAAGAAGGTATGAAGATATAAGAAAAGTTTACACAGATTCCGATAGTTATTCTATTGATTAGAGATTCATCATCTAGACCTAAAATGTATTCAATTACGCCAGTTATGTTACATACATATAAAACAGCAAGTGGTAATCTGAATGACTTCGTAATATGTCTAAGTTTAAATGTTATAAATAATCTTAATACTTTAGAAGCTGCATAAGCCTAAGTGTAGCCTTAATGCGAGCTTACTAGTTTGTAACTAGTTTCAGTCTATCCAATTCCAGTTAGAACTTATAAATAACTACGTTGAGAGACGTCTAGAACTAGTGCATTTAAAAGCAACTTAATAAGTTTAATTATTTAATGTTTACACCAAAGATTATTTCATTATGTTGGTAGTGCGCATCTGTGATTAAATTACAATTGTATTTAACGAGTCCTAACAAACGTTCTGTACTTTCATAATACTTTGACTAATTCCCTGTGTGTAATATGCTAACACATACATGTTTAATTAAGCCAAAAGTCTTAAGTACTACTGTTAATAAAATCCTTTCAATCAATACTTAATCTTTTTTTATTTATCCGTGTTCATCAACATCTTTTTTTACCTTTGTTCTTTTATTTATTCTAAGGTCAGTTTTTTTAGAAAGTTGAAGATACATTACATTACTAAACACGCGAAAGTACTTCACTGATACCAAAGAATAATTGCATGTTTATCGTATGCGGCCTTCTACAAGCTTTTTTCCCTCCATCTAAGGTGAAATCAACAAGCGGTCCTATATATCAATGATTTTTTTCTTGTTTTCAGGTAAGTGCGACCAGCCAACTGGAATCTTCGCGCAAGTTTGCACCTGCCGCACCATCTATATTTGAGTAATGTTGACATATACAGCACTTGCGATTCAAAGATACGTACTTGAATGGTTGTAGTTTATTTTATGATAACGATAATGGCAAATTTTTTATTTGTTGCATTTATAAGTAAGTCTATACTTTGAAATAAACAAAGTTTATAATAAATACAAAAACGGGATTTACTTGAGAAACATTCGGCATCTTATAAAAAAATCGCATTTTTAAGTGAGATCAAGTAATCTTCTAGGTAGACAAAATATAACTATGTTACTAAACCATACCTATATTGACTGTACTCCAACCAGTTGGCGTTTCTGTTCAAGTATAAGCAATTATAGCCACGGCCGGTTCTAAGATTGATTTATAACTGTCCACACACAGCATACCACCTTAATATGGGATACTTAGACCAGTTAGTAGCCTCGAACGAGGTCCAAGTTGCTAAGGCCATTTCCCCAGCGACATTTAGAAGGCGTAATTAATTTTACGACTTCAATTGAATGAGCTATTAGACGGTTGTTTGTGACTTTAAACTTTTGTTAAGTTTGATTTAAATGGGTTAGTATAGCGCCCTTGAGTTTTGAACCTTTGATTTTTTTTCTAGTGTGATTATCGATTAAAACTTAATCATAGGAATTTGTTAAATGGTAAAATGTATAGATTTCTAAGCAGAATTAGTAGTAGGTAGACACGTATGAAAAAAAATATTGGAAAAACAATCCATATTATCACAAAATTATACAAAAAGAAACGGTCAATGCCAATTTTGTCTGATTAAAATTCTTTGAGGTTCATTGTCTATTCTGACAGGCTGTTTTGACCCTTCACTGAAAAGAAGAATAATTTTTCAGTATATTGTAAGTATGTCATCAGAAATTGTGCATTTAGCATTTCATGTCTGCGTTTTAATTCATGCTTGGTTCAATACTATTTATGTCGTGTTTTATTAAATAAAATATTTCCTTAATAATAGGAAAGTTAAATATAAATTAGGGACATAGCGTGAGCAACTTACTTATCATGGTAAATGCATGAAGGTAAATATTCGGCCACAAATTTTAGGAATTCGGATCATGAATACCATAGAACTCACGTGGCTGGAATATTTCATTTCATTCCAATAATATTTGATTATATCGCTTGAAATTTCCATCAAACTGTAATTTGTGTGGTTCTGGTTAGCAACTAGTGTTAGCAACTAATATATATTAAATCTATACTATATTTTTATACTCTATACTATATTATAATATAGTATATATTATAATCTATACTATATTAATTCCATTTAAATAATAGAGAAAGTAATAATAAATATAAACTAACTATAAATATAATAAATGACCCATATCTGTGTCACGCGGAAGGGTGCCAAGAAGACTGGCGGCATTGCCACATTGTATGGCAATGCTGATTCGCTGAGCGAAATATTCGCCAGCCCTCTTGTCACGGGAGGCCTAAATGAGTTTCCTCGAGACATCCCTATAAAAATGAAGAGCATCCGGTTCCCACGGCCCTAGAGTTTCAACTCCAAACGCCACAAAAACTATAATATTATAAAGAGGAAAGATGTGTTCTTTTATGTGTGTATGTTTGTAATGAATAAATTTAAAACGACTGTGCCGATTTAAAGAAATCTTTTGCCATTAGAAAGCTACATTCACCCTGAGTGACATAGGCTATATTTATTGCTAAAAAGGATTATGAAATTATACGCGGTAGAAACCGCGGCTCACAGCTAGTATATGTATGTTTTTAATGTCCTTACACATTACTACATTACACACACAATATACACATTACTATTCAAACGAGAAATATTAGCTATAATACGCCGTTTTCTAATAAGATAATCCCTGAACTTATAGGATTTTAGATCGAGGTTGATTAAAGTTTTTTCTTATTTTATCCATCCGACTACGATTGTACATTTTCCGCTGTATGATAATTAATTCAGTAACCTTAATTCGTAGCGATGATACCTAAAATTATCTTTGATACAATAATAAAGTCAATTTAGTTCACATCAAAGACACGTTGTCGGATGCTCCACACAATTAATTGTGGGTATGTTCTTGGCACCGTTAATGCAACATATTATCAAAGGTCCTCAAATGAAATGTTCAATTGCGTTATCGTAATAATGAATGGACTTTTTTCTTTAACAGTTCAGTTATGGAATTGAGTCAGTGTTTGAAAACTTCTTAAACGCGTAATATTCTGAGAAGTACATAGCACATAAAAAACTATTATTCCTGTCTTTTTCTAGTAAGCCTGAACATTCACATCAATTATCGAACTATTTCTTGATTTGATGCAATTAATATGGCAAAAAATAAGTACTAAAATTTCTTTCTAGTGGTTTTTTGCTATGAAATCCAGTCCAGAACAAGTTTTGTCCATTAGTTCATTAAACCTATGCAATATAAAAACTGAATCGTATAGAGCAATTCTGTATCAGTATAATTTATTGATTGTTGGTCATTAGACGGGTCAAAGTACTACAAATTACTTAATTTCGAATGCACGGTTTCATCTTCTACTTGAGCGAATAAAGTCTCTAGTTTCAATCAAATGCGCATATTTGTTGTGGATGAAAAGATAATTATTTACCAATTCATGTGTTGGTTCTTTCCAAATGAAACTTAATTAGTCTCACTCGAATTAATGTATAAAATATCAATATTATTTAAACGAATATACATATCTTTGTTATTATCTTGTGTAGCCTTGGTGGCCGATTGGTTCGAGCAGTTGGCTGCGACACAAAGATCGCAAGTTCGAATCCCGACTGTACCAATGAGTTGTTCTGAACTTAAGTACAGTGAATAGTCACACCACGAGCTTTACGGTGAAGGAAAACATCGAGAGGAAACCTGCATACGCTTGAGAAGTAATTCAAAGGCGTATATGTATAGTCGTGCTTGAGTAACGGCGACGGACTCGCCATCTGTAATGTTGGCATCTAAAATATATCTCTGGCGGAAAGTGGGTGTGTGGGTATTATCTATACACCTCTGCCTACCCCTTCGAGGACCCTTGTGGGAGGCGTGAGGATATATTTATTTGTTATCTTTAAAAAATATGATTACTCGCACTAGTGATTGCCTGCCTTTGATCTTTTAAATGTTACATTAGTTGAGAAAATCTAGTGCATAAATAATATATTTAATAGCGTACTAACTGTTGTCACAATGACCTTGTATTGTGTTGTGATAACACCTAAGCTAAAGCCCGGTAACCACACGAATTACATACATACATATCATCACGCCAAGTCCCTAACGGGGTAGGCAGAGAGTATAGAGCGCCAGTTCTCTCTAGACTTACATACCTCTTTTGCTTCGTCCACATTCATCAGTCTCTTCATACATGCTCGTCGGTTTCGAGTACCACACGAATTGATTATCGATTATATCTCTTTATTAATAGTCCCTCTTAATACCTCCGTTACCGCATGGTATTCAGGCCAAAGTAACAAACACTAGTGTTTATCACTCAAAGATCTGCCCTCAGCGGGAATTGAACTCGCGTCCTTAATAGCTCTGAGCTGAATGTGATACAATATAATAAGACAGTAATGTAATCCGAAGTTTTACTCCATTCGTTTCTGGCAATTAGTTAGACACGTCACTTAGGCATGTTATATTGTTTGGTAACTACATTGGTAAACTAACAACCTTTGCCTCGTAAGTTTAACGATTGTAAGCTACTTAAAGATGGTTTGTTGTATCTGCGTGGTAATCAACTACGTGTTTGTAAGGTGTTGGCCTCCAAATACTTTTACGGGTACAATATAATAACTGATTGTGATATATGAAGCCTCTGCTAGAAATATGCTATGTTTGTTTGATGTCGGTTATTCATTTGCAATCATGACTTGAATATGAGCTAATTATTAAGACGCATCACTTTATCATATCACTCGTATTAATGAATATTCAGACGTTCCTACTGGGGAATATTCCGAACGGGTTGTATCGCCGGAGGATATTTAAGTGCTAACGTGACAGCCAGCGTGTCAGTCGCCGTCTCTCAGACACTATTCTCCACTTATATTTTTACGATTCTTTGAAGACATATGGAGGTATGGTTATGGCTTACAATGTCTTCGTTGCTCGAAAGCTTGTGATTTAAAAATCACTGTATTTCGGAAAACACTCATTTATACAGACAATCGAAGCTTTAACCTACAATTTTGACCTTGCATTGTTTGATAAACAACTCGGCCACCTCTCACCGAATCAAATATTCCTTAATATTATGCAAGGCACTTCAAATTCTCAACGCATCTTTCCAATTCATTACTCCACAGGACGGCGAGGTCAAGTTTCGTTCCATACAATAAGCGTACAACCGTTGCAGCATTCAGTGTTGACTGCACCTTAATGATGCACTCGTTTACAGCGTACGCATTAAAATTGCCTGTAATCGCTATCTTCAAAAGATACGCTAAATTGGCACAAACCAATGGTTAGGTTTCATGTTCGAGTGAGTTGCGGAAGATTACAAGGCCCCCCTTCACGGCTATTCGATGTAACGACGCTTTAAGTGTACGTCGAATTCAATTTTGTTGTGTCTGGTTTAACATGAATGATGCTTTTAAAAACAGTTATTGAATATCGCGAAGTCGTGACTGCGGTTAAGTTTTTGTGTCGTCATAATTTTTCATTTGCTTTACTTTATTTGAAGACGTCCTCTAAAACAACACGATTTGCCTGGGTGAAGCCCACCATCAAGACTTGTTGTAACTAAATCAACCCCATTTGATCCACATCCGGCACTTTAAAGATCTATCAGCCTCAATTCATTTCATTAATAATACAACAAATGCCGCAAATAACCTTGCTTGAATAATTGCTCTCAACTTAGGATCACACGTGACTATGACATCTACGACGGGTTAGGTACTCTTAAAACTAATGAGAAACAACCATATGAGAAGCTATCTTGAGCTACCGTCATCAAGGGAATTAAGTCCCGTTGATACCCCTTGTTTGGGACTAATGCCCTGAATAGAATTAATAGAGTACAGCATGGAGTTCTTCAAGAAGGGTGTGAAAGGATTCCATTGGTTCGGTATCACGCTAGCGATACACTGGTGTTGTAAGCGTCTTTTAGGCAACAGTTACCGCTTAGCCTTGTTTGCCACCTTAGTGGTAGTAAAATCTTTAAACTCATCGTTTCTGGTTTAAAGAAAATTTTACAATTCTTCTAAATATTTTGCATTGAATTTTAATGACATTAAAAATGTGTTTTTATAATTTAATTTGGTTTGCGCTGAGCTACAGAGCTAATGCTTTTTTAATACCTACATTTCATTACACCGAGTACCTCCACGGGGTAGGCAGAGAGAGTACAGCGTCAGATCTCCCTAGACTCACAGACCTCTTTCGTTTCATTAACATTCATCAGCGGTTCACATTCTTACATGCTCGCCGATTTCGAGTACTCTTCGAGTATTTTTTTGTGAACTATTTAAAGAAACAATAAATTTGCAAGTTTTTTTCAAAATTTATTGTTAAGAGTAAAAATTTAAAGGCTTTTCGTAAGAACTAGTAATATACCATTATATTGAACAGAACTCAATAGCGAGACTAAACACGGCCATTGAGGTAATGATAAATTATGTACAACGTTTCGTGCGAACTATAATAGGTTTAGAAATTCTTCACAAAAGCTACAAGGAAGAACTCTCCTGCTCTCTTTTCAGTGACAGCCTGTATCGCTCTCCCTCTCTACTCTACCCCTCTCCATCTTTCTATCTATTTCTGTGATTTATGTTAGGAATATATTATATATGCTATCAATATAATATTAAAAGTCAGATTTCAATGTAGTAAAATAATTGCCACCGGTTTAACTTAGAACTTTATTTTGTATTACAATGGAAATATTCACTTAATGATGATGATGCATAATACTCATAGATGAGTTTGCTTGAAACAAATAAGAATCTCACAAAAAAAATCTCGAAATAGGCAGCTTTCTGACTGATATTAGTGTAGATTTAGCATCATATATGTATTAACGTTGAATTGCTTTTACCGCTGGGAATCGAACACTCGACCCTTTACACAGAAGGTAAGTCCTATAATAACGCCCGTGCCATCGCGCAAAATGGCTCGTCGATAATAACACTGTGCATATAGTAACGATTTTTTCTCTCCAGTCTCTGATAAGTTACTCGTCGTGTTTTTGAGGCGTTTTAAAATACAAACCGGTTAAATGATTTGGTTGGGCAAGTGGGTTCCGTAATTTTATCTCCAGTTTGAGGTATTTTCAAACTTAGGCAAGTCCATCGCCGTTACTCAAGCACGACTATACATAAACCTTTGAATTTCTTCATAAACGTTTGGTTTCCTCTCGATGTTTCCCTTCACCGTTAAGGTCGTAGTGTGACTAATCACTGTAAGGGAAAATTCAACGGTACAGTTCAGATTAGAACTTACAATAGTGTTGCAGGCGACTACTCAGCCACCACGGCAACTCTATGATAACATAAGCACCAGGCGGTCATACGAAAGCTTAACTTTGTAGTAGAAATAATATAAATACAACAGCTCATTTACAGCCTACCGATTTCTAACAAGGCGGTCGTTACGATAAAGCTATTCTTCCAGTTGTCGGGTCAGGGATATCGACCTGAGTATAAGCTTCTGTGCCTTTCAATTTAGTATCATTACACTACATTTTTACTGCACCGTCTCTCGATTGATTTATAGATATTTGTTCGTTTTATTTAATTTATTGGTGTGGTTAACGATACAATGTGTTTTTCCTCTTCTTTATGCTGATTGAAAACGTATTTGAGTCTCTCGGGGTTACATTTAAGTGCTTTTTTGCTATGATCAGAATGGTTTGGAAATGATGACGTGCATGATTGAATTTTCTTTCATATAACCGAATACATATTTTCTACTCATTTTTGTGCTATAGCATACTGTCTAAGCATGTGTACGACTTATCAGATTGTCTTTATAAGAAAGATATTAAAATATGCTCTGTCTCCTGTCGTAATGCTATATATATATATATATATATGTTACATATGTACGTATGTTTTTTGAAGCTTTGCTAGCGTCCTTAGTCAGCGGTAGCCGTCTAGGGTCATATAGGTGATCGCATGTTTGCTTACAATCTTAACGTTATTCAAAAACTATTGGCTAACATTTTTTAGTAGTTGTTGCGGAAAACAAAGTTATATTTAATAACTATAATATACTATATATATAATATAATAATAATATATCCTCACGCCTTTCCACAAGGGTCCCCGAAGGGGTAGGCAGATGTGTATAGGTAATACCCACACACCCACTTTCCGCCAGAGGTATATTAGGTGCCAACGTGACAGATGGCGAGTCCATCGCCGTTACTCAAGCACGACTATACATACGCCTTTGAATTTCTTCTCAGACGTATGCAGGTTTCCTCTCGATGTTTTCCTTCACCGTAAAGCTCGTGGTGTGACTAATCACTGTACTTAAGTTCAGAAAAACTCATTGGTACAGTCGGGATTCGAACTTGCGACCTTTGCGTCGCAGGCAACTGCTCGAACCACTCGACCACCACGGCCCTACTATATATATATATATATAAAAACTATTTAATAGCAATAGGTAATTAAGATATATAAGAGACGCAAAAGAGAGTAAAGGGCAAGATTTTTACCTAAACATAACGAAGAATGAATATATCAAAAAACACTGGGCTTATATACTGAATAGCACAGCCATGACTCGCACATATGAACACAACGGCTCCTTTGAAAATTCATTGGTACAAGCAGAGCTTTTGATAATAGATACTGCAGGAAATAAATCTTTCAACAACGTAACACCGCTTTGACTACATTTAATTATCCACAACAATGCGTTCGCTACAAACGTATCAGTGTACACGGTGTGGCAAAAAACATCGGAGTTTTACGATCAATCAATTCAGCGTGATTTGAAATCTTTGATCACGTGTCCTTTAACATCGGCATATTGTTGTACAAAACAATATATTTTGATACTCATGTTATTAGGCTGTTACGAAAGCACACGAAAAGAAGATTAATTCCATTATTTATCGTGAGAAATAAAAATTTATTCCATTATTTATTAAGAGTCGTCGGTGGCCGGATCGATTAGTAGTAGTTAGTATAGTGATTGAAAGTTCGAATCCCGTCTGTACCAATGAGTTTTTCTAAATTTAAGTACAGTGACTAGTCACACCACGAGCTTTACGGTGAAGGAAAACATCGAAAGAAAACCTGCAAACGTTTGACATCTGTCACGTTAACACCTAAAATATGTATATATATATCTGGCGGAAAGTGTCTGTATGGGCGTTTACACTTTGGCCTACCCCATCGGAGACCCTTGTGGGAAGGCGTGCGGATATGATAAATAGAATACTTCTGATATTTGAAAAAGTTGGATGATATTTTAAATTTGTGTGTTTCAAAAAAGCATGTCAGGAGGAGAAATTGACCCGTTTTTTTTAACAATAAAATATATTTATATATATTATCATGCCGAGTTCCTCATGGGGTAGGAAAAGCAGAGCGCCAGTTCTCACTAGACTTAAGTGCAAACCTCTTTCACTTCAACCTCATATTCTTACCGTTATTCTGTTACCGTTCTTAATCGATCGCTTGATCTAGAAGATGGAAAGTCTACCTACGCTTCTTCTCGGAAATTAGATCCCATTGTAAGCACTGATCTAATGCACATATACCAATAATAATATTTAGATTATTATGTTATAATATTATGTATTCTATTGTCAGAGTATCAAGATACAATTCATGTCGTGGGATCGTGCCCTCCGATATTGCCTCCTCCGTTAATATTGTGCCCGATTCCATTGAGCACACTGTTGACAAACGATCGACTTTAAGTGCGTGTACGTGACTTAAATAACTTAAAAGGTTCAGCTATGTTATCATTATCGACAATGTTAAATTTACTAGAATATATTTTACAATCATATTTACTTGCAAGAATGTTAGCTTAGAATATAATGAGAATTCTGCAAGGAAGAGAGAAACCTGTCGCAGCTGAGTGATTTGAGTAGTCACCTGTTTATTTCAGGTTTTAGGTACGAACTCGACTTTTCTGTACCAAGGAGTTTGTCGGTTTTAGGTTCTGTTATTTATCACACAGCTTTACGGTGAAGGAAATCAGCGGAAACTTGTATGATTTTTACAATTAATCGAAGGGCAATGTACATGGGTATGTACGTATAGTATGTACATATATATATATATATATATATATATGTATTGTCATCATAAGTCAATCGTTTAATCGCACAGGTGATGATTTTGACTTTACCGATTTCATCATTCTTAAAACAATTTAAAACTTAATATAGCCGTGAAATTGAAAAAACGACGAGGGATTTGCCATCTTTCACGCCTGCACCTAAATGAAACTCCGGCGAGAAAAGGGTGTTGTAAGTCTGCCTACCCCTTTGAGGACACAATATATTTGATAAAGAAATCAGTCGTTATAGGAGATATATTAAGGTCCCAACGTGACATAGCGGATCCATCTCAAACACGATTATACTTATGTCTAGAACCTAAGTGAGTTACGAAAGAAAATCTTTATATATATAATTCTTATGTGCGTGTGTGTGTGACTAAACTCCTCCATGAGCGCTGGAACGTATTCGATGATTTCCTTTGTATGTGTTCAACTAGATTCGAGAATGGTTTAGATCCACAGCCCTGCGATCGTGTCCCTGATACAATTTTTTTTTCACCAAAGTAAACTGGCTAAGTGGGGCAGCTATATTAATATTCAAACTAGAATGAACATATACGCTGCTACTATTTGGAACGACTATTTCAAGTGCATATTAATGGCACAAACATGTTAATATTAATCGTTATCGAAGTGGTGGCTGCATCCTGTGGCGGTTTTTTCATGCTTTGTGATGCTAATTATAATTCTGAATACTCCTGTTAAATTGTATTTTTTTTTTATACATTCTGAGTGGCTAACAAGCATACGGGCCCACCTGATGGAAAACGGTTACCGCAGCCTATTTACGCTTGCAATACCGAAGTATCACTTGCGCGTTGCCACTCTGTGTTCGGAGAGTTATACTGTGTTGGCCGCACAATGGGACTAATCCCTCTGCTGCCAACACAATATAATAATCCTCCCCCCTCCCCAAGGAGCTCATTACTGGAAACCTTATTCACCGCGTAGGAACACAACACAAAAAATTTTGGTATTTGGGCTACGCACTTCTATAAGGTCCTCCACCTTATAGAAGTCGGCAGTTATAAAATGTACTTGGAACTACGGAATCCTACTCTGCACGTGGCACGCTCTTGGCCGGTGTTTTTCCAGTTTAATTTTTATCATGTCTACTGTCGCTATTATCCAATTCTTCCACTTCTCTCGCATACAATTTCGTTTTTAATTTAATTAGATTAGTTCCCCTTGAGAGTATTTATTCTGGTGGTTTATAAATAGACTTTTTTCCTAGCATTGCTTGGGGCTTATTTAAAATCTTATTTCAAACGGAGAGCCGCTACCGAGAACTCTGTAATTATTATTATATGAAAAACATGTATAAGGATTTCTACAAAGTATTGTTTTGGAAGTCACATATACATATAGAATATTCTTTCGGGGTATATTCTTACGCCAGTTATAATGCATACTTGAGAGTTAAAGAGAATAACTAAATTGGGTGAGGGTGACTCACTAGGCGTCTGTCATGTGGAGTGTTCAATCGTTTCGATCTAGGTAATTGAATAGTGATAGTCTTCTTCTGCCTCTTCTACACAGTTTTGCTTTGTATATCTGTTTCATGAGTTTTTCTGAACTTAAGAACAGTGATTAGTAACACCACGAGCTTTACAGTGAAGGCAAACATCGAGAGGAAACCTGCATACGTCTGAGAAGCAATTCAAAGGCGTATGTATAGTCATGCTTGAGTAACGGCGATGGACTCGCCATCTGTCACGTTGGCACCTAAAATATATGTCTAGCGGAAAATGGGTGTGTCGGTACTGCCTATACACCTCTACCTATCCCTTCGGGGACCCTTATGGGAAGGCGTGAGATAACTACCCAAATTATGCGTAAATAACTTGACTTAATTGCGACGAAATTCGAATCCTTCGTTTTTGATGTGGATCCCAAATCGACCGACTCTAAAACCTCCAGTCTGCTTTCTAACCTGATATATCCGGTACTACAAACATATATATGCTCATAAGTCGTCTATATAGAATAGAATGTAGAACAATTGCAGTCAGAGCTCAAAGGGTACAATAATGATCTCAATTGAGCACTTGAGGTGCACTTACCAAACAATAAAATCGTCCTGAAGCCACCCGTTATCGGGGTCACGTGCAATCTACCGTATAAATGAATCAGTTGATCACACAATAGGATTCTGGAGCACTTCGAACGATTTAACACCCAGTGGGAACGGAATTGGAGGCACTGCCAAGCTATTTCGAATTGAGACGGGAACGATCGCGCTAATAACAGTTGAGCTGCTGAGGCATTTTTCGGTGGACGAGTATTTAAATTGAATTGTATGAGCTCTTCCTCTGCATCTTCAGCTTCAGTATAACGAGAGTATAATCTGAAGCTTTGTCGTCAGGATTCCGTTCACATCGCGTATTGAGTATTTAAATCGCTTAACAAGCAATTTAAGGACCCGTAGTCTGTGTAGTATGCGCAGTCGTGATCGAGAAACGGAAACGGTCCCGCCATCTGTCACGTTGGCACCTTTACTTCTGCGCAAAGAGGATGCTATTTTCTGTCTAACCCTTAAGGACCTTAAGGATAAGGTAGGATGGCGTGAAAATACATAATCCACGATTATTTTTCTTTCATGCGAATGCGTCGGTTTTATTGATCCTTCTACACGTTTTTTACGATTATTAGCTATCGTTATTTACTACCAGCAGCTGATTGCATTGGATTATTAAAATAACATTTTTATTCAGGTATCGATAACTCTAGTTAAATATTTTATGACCTAGGTGATAATCGTATATTATCTTTGTTAACGACCGCGTACCAAATACCTGCATCAAATCGATCGGACACTCAAGAATGGGAACGTCAAGAGTACTCGAAACCTGTATGCATGACCTGTAACCCGAAAGCATGTATGAAGAGACTGATGAAGTTCAACGAAGCTTAAGAGGTATGAAAGTCTAGGGAGTACTGGCGCTCTACTCTCTCTACTTACCCAATTAGAGACTTGGCGTGATGATATGTGTTTTTATAGATTTTATCAATAGTATATATTTTTTTATAGTTTGATCAATATCTTATACTATGTATGTAATTTATATTAATATGTACATATTTATGTATATCTGATTAATTATTATAGGTACATATGTAACTGAAGAAGAAATTCAAAGGCGTATGTATAGTCGTGCTTGAGTAACGGCGATGGACTCGCCATCTGTCACGTTGGCTCCTAATATACCTCTGGCGGAAAGTGGGTGTTGGGTATTACCTATACACCTCTGCCTACCCCTTCGGGGACCCTTGTGGGAAGGCGTGAGGATATATTATTTTATATGTAACTATCTTTAAATATGTTAAGAACGAATTTACTAACACTAATTAAAATAATTAATTACTACGTAATACGTATAAATTCACTGAATGATTAAACTTCAACGATATAAAAGTAACACAAGGCAATGAGTCCACTAGTTATGACTTAGTGCTATATCCCTAATGTACCTTTGGTATTGAAACAATGAGTAAGTTGAATTTTATAAAGCAGCAGAAAAGCTAGCTTTACTTTGATATTTTTCACACTGTTTTATATAGCTCCTTTGGGTACTGCATTATCTCATGTAAAATATGTTGAGTGCTGATTTAGTGATCTGATTAATTATTCATACCACAAGCTTTGAAGGAAAATATCGAGAGGTAAACTGCATACGCTTTAGAAGGATTTCAAAGACGTATGTGTAGCCACGCTTATAAAACAGCAATGGACTGTCAGATAGTCAGGTTGGCACCTAAATAAATGGATTATGTGAAATAAGCATGTATATAGGTTTAATACAATTTGACGCCTATGAAGCCGCAAGACAATTCCAGTTAGATATATATATACACTTGACGGTCTTTTAAATAGTTAGTTTTTTTTACCAAATAATAAGAGCCGTGTTGGATGAGTGGTTCGAGTAGTTGCCTACAACACAAAGATTGCAAGTTCGAATCCGACTATTCTAATGAGTATTTCTGAACTTAAGTAAAGTGTTTAGTCACACCACGAGCTTTACTGTGATGGAAACCATCGAAAAGATTAAAAGCATACGTTTCTGTAGAAATTCAAGGCGTATGTTTAGTCGCGCTCGAGTAACGGCTATGGACTCGCCATTTGTCACGTTCGAACCAAATAAATGTCTGGCGGAGAGTGGGTGTGTGGGTACTACCTACACACATCTGCCTACCCTTATGGGAAGGTAAGAAGGTGGAAATATGTATGTATACCATATAAGGTCCCAGGAAACCAAGTACATAGGTATATATTTTAAATATTGTTCCTTCAATAAATATAGCATTCATATGCATTGCTCCGAAATGTCGACTCTTTATATTCTCCCTGGAACTCCCACGCTCATTTGCATTTGAAATTATACCTTAGAAAAGTAAGGCTATGGATGTTATAAAAATAGTCGGGCTTTGGATGTAAAATAAAAGCTGATTTTATAGAGCGAGGGTTCTGTACGCGCCTTCGTGTTAGTGCTGTTTGGAAAATGTTATTTCCCTCTTTAAATAGTTTCAGTCTTAATATATAGTGGTTACACAATTGAATTTAAAACGAATATAAATATATGGTTATTGTAAGTCTTGAAATAGGAATTGTCACAAAAAAGTATCTCCAGTAATGAGCTCTTTGGGGAGGGGGAGGATTGTTATATTGTGCTTGCAGCAGAGGGAATAGTCCTATGATGATGCTGTCAACACAGTGTAACTCTCCGAACATAGAGTTAAAGAGAGGTAGGGCATAACGGGTTTCCCGTTCGATTTGGAGCTGCCCGACTGGGGCAGGACCTCCACCGTACAGAAGTCCGTAGTCAAATAACACAATTTATTGTGTTGTGTTCCTACGTGGTGAATAAAGTTTCCAGTAATGAGCTCCTTAGGGAGGGGGGAGGATTGTTACATTGTGTTGGAAGCAGAAGGATTAAACCTTATACTGCCAACACACTATAACTCTCCGAACACAGAGTGGCAGCGCGCAAGTGATACTTCGGTATCGTTAGCGTAAATAGGCTACGGTAACCGTTTCCCGGTAAATAGGCTAAGGTAGATATAATACAATATCGTGGCGGTGGAACGGGTGCGATTGGCAGAGGGCCGGAGAGCGTGGCGAGTTGTCGAGGAGGCCTATGCCCTGCATTTGATTAAGGCAGATGCAATTCACTAATTTAAGAGCAGAGCATTTGAACACAAAGATTTAAAGCTCGCATTCCGATTGTAGCAATGAGTTTTTCTGACTTAAGTACAGTGATTAGTCACATCACTATACGGTGAAGGAAAATATCGAAAAATTATGTTTAGAAAATAGCAGGCGTTATGTATAGCGCTGGAGCAACAGCGATGGACTCGCCATCTGTCACATTGGCACCATCAAAATACGGGTATGTGGGTACTATACAACTCTACCCACCCCTTTCGGGACCCTTGTGGGAGCGTGAAGTTGCATATTATATGTACTGAACCCTTCAACTAAAGAACCTAACAAGTATGTACTAATTCTTTCATCAATTAGTCACATCTAGCACAATGATAAAACGACGAAGAGTTTTCGCGTCTCGTATCTTAACGAAATTATAAATTTAAATCGCATTGTCTACAGCCGGTTTATTATGAAAATATATGACTTAACTATCGTATTGTGTCCATCTCGCTCATGCATCGCCATGGCAATCCTTACTAATAGTACTAATGCGAGAGTATCACTGTTTGTTTGTTAGTTTAATACTTTTACGGCTTAACGGCTTGAGAGAGGTAGGGCATATTCGAATTCGGAGCTGCCCGACTGGGGCAGGACCTCTCCACCTTATAGAAGTCCGTAGCCAAATAACACAATTTTTTGTGTTGTGTTCCTACGCGGTGAATATGGTTTCCAGTAATGAGCTCCTTGGGGAGGGGGGAGGATTGTTATATTGTGTTGGCAGCAGAGGGGTTAGTCCCATTGTGCGGCCAACACAGTATACCTAACTCTCCGAACACAGACTGGCAACGCGCAAGTGATACTTCGGTATTGCAAGCGTAAATAGGCTGCGGTAACCGTTTTTCATCAGGTGGGCCCGTATGCTTGTTTGCCACTCTAGTTGTATATAACGGTTCCTAATTAAATGTGGCATGAGTTTGAGACAGATTAGGTATATCCTGCGAAATTCATTCATTTTAAAACAAAATATATCTTGATTGGGGCGGTGTGGGTCACAATTTATATCCAGGCTTTTGGTAAAATAAAAAAAAACATGTTTAGTATTTATTCATGTCTTCAATTGCTGTATTCATCCAATATCAGGTTTTATTGTGTATGTATGATGATGGTTATTATTATTATTTTTGTATATTTTTTTTATAAAGATATATTATTTGTATTGCTGGACGTTAATTATAAGTCTGTTAAACTTTATTGCAGTATCATCTAATGTAGGTTTCTTTTTGCGGACAAAGTCGCGGGTAACAGCTTGTATGTTAATATGCTTGCTTTGATATGCATCTAATACTGATGTATTTAAGTGCGGAGTCCGTATTCAAGGGTATATATGACGTATACTTCCGTACATTATTTACTTGGGTACATATTTATCTTGAAGATATTGTCTCGAATATCTTATGTGTTTTGGAAGTAACGTTTGTTTGTTATTTATGCTTTATTTCGTTTACAACTGTCCTTGAATCTTTTACGTCTGCTATTTTAAGCTGTTAACGCGATCCGACGGTACACAGTGCCAGATCCATCAGAGTTACACAAATCATTAATAATACAATTGTCTCAAATAAATGTAATATCCCCACGCCTTCCCACAAGGGTCCCCGAAAGGGTAGGCAGAGGTGTATGGGAAATACCCACACACCCACTTTCCGCCAGAGATATATTTCAGGTGCCAACGTGACAGATCGCGAGTCCTTAGCCGTTACTCAATCCCGACTATACATACTTCTTTGAATTACTTCTCAAGCGTATGCAGGTTTCCTGTCGATGTTTTCCTTCACCGTAAAGCTCGTGGTGTGAATAATAAATCATATAAATGTATCTTTAACTTAACTTATCTCTTTTCGCCATCAATTTCTTCAGGTGCCAACGAGACAGATGTTGAGCTTGTCACAGCACGCACGCGTATACATAAGTCTGGGAATGTCCTCTCAAACGTATGCAGGGTATCTTCATGGTGTTTTTCTTCACCGTAAACCTGTGGTGTGAACTTTAGAAATAACTCGCAGTACAGACCGCCGGGGCTCGAACCTGTGATCTTGATTTTGCGGGTGACTACTTAAACCAGCCAGCCGTTGTGGCTTTATCTTTATTATATTTTCAACATTTGGAATAATTTGCTGCTTGTCTTATTGTACTCCTGTGATGTGTATGGCGATTGGGTTTTATTATCATACTAACTGTACCCCGAAGTATCATCTCCGTGTTATTAAATTACAATGGTAGATTTTTTCATGCAATTAAATAAACTATAGTTATGTTAATCGAGCTAGTAATGTCTCTGTGCCAAATTTTTGCCAATTTCGTTCTCCCGTGCTGGCGTGATTAAGTAATGCACCCTCAAACTTTCTCATTTGTTATATCTGTAGAATTGGTGTTTTAATAGAGCTTAAATAATCTTGTAATTTATTTGTTGCTCATAAGAAGCTATAAATTAATTTGGACATGCCGTTTTGATTGGCGATCGCCGCCAAATTTCTCGCGCCGAAGACAAGATCAATCAGCGCTAAATATACTGTATTAGGGCTGCCATAAATGCAGATGGATAAGACGGTTAGACGTCATTGCTACGATATTTTCTGTTAACCCTAGCAATGTAAGGCTAATGTATGCTTTATTTGATACTGAACAAACTGTAGATATTTTATATGTACATTAATTTATTGTAATGTATCCCGGATGGAAGTTAATTTAATGATCTTCTCTACTAAGTATATTTGGTGTTTTACAAAATACCGGCGTAGATTTTAGCTTTAGTAAAATAGCCAAAGCGATAGCCCTAGTTAGAAGTGACGTCGCTTGCCACCAAAATAATACCAAGGTTGATCTCAAGACTACACAATGAGTCTGTGATTGTAATCTTACTAACTATCAATGTTTATCATTTATTTGTTGCAAACCTTAATCTGAGCCGTGGTGGTCGAGTGGTTTGAGCCTACATAAAAAGGTTGCAAGTTCGCATCTCGATTGTACCAATGAGTCTGATCTTAAGTCCAGTGATTAGGCACACCACGAGCTTTATGATGAAGGAAACATCGAGATAAAATCTGCATACTGATTGCTGAGATGTAAACCTTTTGAGGGGTGAGACATAACGGGATCCACTGTTTAACGGGTGAGTAAAGGAGATCCGTTTAATATTGGTAAAACCTGACTTGGGCAGTGTTATCCACCTTATAGAAGATCAGTTCTGCTTAGGGGTAGTATCGTGAAGTCGTGATACTGCGGTGAGTAAGGTTTCCAGACATCCACATGAAATGTCTATGTTGGCAGAAGTGGGATCAGCTCATATCTTAAATTAGCATAGCAACTCAAACCAACATTTAAGATTTCTGTGTCGTTTAATAAGTATTATTAGTTATACACAGGTCAGAATATACAAACATACATACATATAATCACGAGACCACTTCTTTCCACTTGCTACTACCCTTACATACTTCTTTCGCTTCGTCCACTTACATTATTCTCTTCATACATGCTCTTCGGTTTAGGTTACTCTTGACCTGATCTTTTTTCAAGACGTCCCTAATTTGGTCTAGAAACGCCGCCTAGGTCTACCCCTTCCAACACTTTCATTAACACTCGCCTTATACACTTTTTTCGTCAATCGTTCTTCATGCAGTCTCTCGACATGGCCAAACCATCTCAGCATACCTTTCTCAATTTTTGTCACTACATCTTCTTTCAGACCTGAATATAAACAGAATATAAACTATAAATTGGAGTATTTGAAATTTATATTACCTATGTCAATTCTGCAATTTCTAAAGAATAATCTAGGTGGATAGTTAAATTCTTTATTGGCTGACCATGAATATCTCGACAAAGGATATTTAGTGTGACATAAATAGTTTGGAAACATAATGGATACTCAGTTTTGAAGACTTAAAAATATAATACTTATCTTAAAGCAACACGTAGCAAAACGTAGTGTTACTAATTGGTTGGAACTGGTAAAAGAAAATCGTCAGAGCATAAATGATTTGAAATTGAGATTCTCTAGCTGCACGACGGCGTCTGCTATTCGTAAAAGATGTGGATAGTATTCCAGCTCAGCACTTAGTATTATTATAATGTTAATGCTTTCTTCTTGATCATTGTCATTGATCTTCGCCGTAAAGGTCACGGTGTGCTTAATTCATTTTTTATATTGTCCTCACGCCATCCCACAAGTGTCCCCAAGGTGTATACGTAGTACCCACACACCCACTTTTTGCCAGAGATATATTTTAAGCGCCTACATGACATGGCGAGTCCATCGCCGTTACTCAAGCACGACTATAATATATACGTCTTGGTAATTCAATGAAAACGTAATTTTTTCTCAAACTTTTGTAGGCTATTTCTCGATCTTTTCCATTGCAAGCACCTAGTAGTATTATTGTATACAGAGGACATCTTTCATCGGGTTATTGGAACGCGGTTTTTTTCCAGACACTTAAATGAATATATATATCATCTCACCAACTACAGCTAGAGTAAAGAAAAGCTAGTTCTTAAGACTAGAAGAAATTCAAAGGCGTATGTATAGTCGTGCTTGAGTAACGGCGATGGACTTGCCGTCTGTCACGTTGGCACCTAATATACCTCTGGCGGAAAGTGGGTGTGTGGGTATTACCTATACACCCCTGCCTACCTTTTCGGGGACCCTTGTGGGAAGGCGTGAGGATATATTGTTATATATTACTCGTATATCTCTTTCGCTTCATTAACATTCAACAGTCTCTTTATTCATGCTCGCCGGTTTCAAGTTCTCTTGACGTTCCAATTCATTCGATCACAGTAGATGGAACGTGGTATTTCTCTGACTCTTCTTTCAGAAACTTACACCTTCTACATTCCACTGGCTAAAATGACATGTGTATCTGTATCGTTTTTCGGCTTTCGAACAGACGAAGTCGCTGGCAAAAGCTAGTTAAATAAAAGGTAATGATTTAAACTCGTATGCATGTGCATATTAGCAATTTTGTATAGGCCTCATACGCTTCGAAGGGCTTCGTTAAAAATTTGCATTTAAAATGTCCTGTTTCACCGGTATTGCTCACGCTTATCCTATCAACGTATCTTAGATATAATATAATAAATTGCTTCCTTTAACACTTAAATGTATTCTATAAGATTCTCACGGGAAAAATATGCATATATAAGTATCAATTGCCCTGTTTGTGAGAGTAAATATACGCCGGGAATGGCTCGGCTTATTTCGATATTATTTGTGTTTGTGTGATTGGCTAAGATTAAGTACTGGTTCCGATAGATAGCGCTGTGGTCGTATTTTAGTTCTTAATTTTATTTTAGTATTTAAGTTTTATATACTCACGCCTTCCCACAACGGTCCTCGAATGCGTAGGCAGAGGTGTATTGGTAGTACACACACACCCACATTCCGCCAGAGATATATTTTAGGTGCCAACGTGACAGATGGCGAGTCCATCGCCGTTAGTCAAGCACGACTATACATACGCCGTATGCAGGTTTCCTCTCGATGTTTTCCTTCACCGTAAAGCTCGTGGTACGACTAATTACTGTACTTATGTTCAGAAAAATTCATTGGTACCGTCGAGATTCGGACTTGCACATTTGTGTTGCAGGCAACACTCGAACCACACGGCCACCAGGGCTCAAAATTAATAATAATTAATATATACGGGTAAAATCGCGGGCCACTGCGAGTATTGTAAGCACCCCTAGGGATTATTTTATTGCCTGATATTACATTTCGTATGAGATCTGCCTCTTTAAATACATGTCCAGTGTCCTATAGTTAGTTAAACATTTTATTTCTCCAAGTCCCTTTAATAGCGAACTATTAATATGAAAACGGGTCTTTAATTAATTAAATTACTGTATACTAAAACAGTAATATTCAAGCTATATGCGATTCTTGACTTTTATTTTTTTATATAAAGCTAATTGCGTTTCATTGGCATCGAGTTTCAAAGTTGGATGGATTTCTCTGCTTACCTGTCCGTAGGTGTATTCTTGTTGCGTTTGTTGTAGTAGAGAAATATGAACGAGGTTTGTGACATCAATTCAATTGTACTTTTTAATATCAAGAAGCTGGCAAACATACAAAGTGGTTGGTTAGCGCGGTTACCGACGTCTATGGACGCTTATTTATTTTTATTTATATATACTTTATTGTACACTATATTTAATTTAGATACATCATAGGCAAAAAGTACAATTGGCGGTCTTATCGCACTCGGCGATCTCTTCCAGACAACCATTGGATGGAATACATTAATATTTAGATAATTAATTTGGTAGTTGGAGGAGTTGGAGGTGTACGGCATCTTATTAAAAGAAATTAAATTTTTGCAGAGAATTTTGGTAGGTAATGTAAAATTAGGTAATTTAGGCAATGAGATGTCTTTGCTTGCCTTATGGTCAATGGCAACGCGTTCCACGCTTGCAATATGATAGGCTTGCGCATTGTCGGCTATTTCTACATTTTCTTGTACATCTATATAAATAAAAATGAATCACTAAATGAGTTGCTAAGCGCAAAACTCGAGAACGGCTGAACCGATTTGGCTAATTTCCTTTTTGTTGTGTTGAAGTTGAAGTCTGGGGAAGGTTTTTATGTAGAGATAAAACGTAAAAAAATATGAGCACAAAAATAAAAACAATTTTCATTTCCCACGCGAAACACTCCTAACAGTCCTCAGCTATTAAACATTGACTGAGAAATAAAGCTGGCAGGACAATGTCTGCCGGGATAGCTAGTTTAACATACAATTTAAACAGAGATTGATTTGATGTATGAACATCAAACTTTATATAAGCTTTACGCTTAAAGAAAACACTTTAATGAAACCTCCATACATTTGAGATAAAATTCGAGACATACATACATGGGTATGTGAAGTCGTGCTTGAGGAAAGCGACAGAGCCACACCTAAATAATATGTCCGGTGAAATGTGAGTGCTATTGCACCGCTATCTACATTTCCACGATCTCAGTAGGAAAGCTTAAACAATATATCTCCATTGCGTTATATACATAATGAAAACGACAGACCCAAATATAATATATATGAAATGTGGGTGTTATAGTACCGCTGTATACATTTTCGCGATCAGTCGAAAAGTTTCAACAAAATATTTTTGTTACGTTATATCTTATTATACATATCTTCACCGGAGTTCTCAAAGGCAATGTGACAGTAGGCGAGCCTGCCGCGTTTCTTCTCCGCCATGGATTATTATGAGAACAGCGTTTCGTCTCCATATTTTTCTCCACACGCAAGCTCAGACATCGATGCTAGTACCTGTATATTCACACCCCGCAAATAGCTACTTAGACCAAACTAATTACATTACTCTTTGCTGCCATGTTCATTGAAACGAAACGTGTAAGTACCCGCATATCGCTCTATAGAAATAAGTAGTATTATACGACTAAATGCGAGGGGCAGGTGCCGCGTTATGTTCTCAATAAGTGGGGTTACCGCACGTTAGAAATAACTCAGTTCGCAGATAATGAGATTCGTATGTTATAATGTTTGGTTATTACGATGATAAAGTGTTATATTCGCTCTCGCAAAATTATGGGAATTATTACATTTGGGTTTTTTCACCGAAAAGACTTGCGAAGGTATTATTATCTCCCTATCAACTAAATGGTAATTGGAAAGATGAAATATGCACTTAAAACCGTGAGAACTGAATCTTATTTTTATTCTTTGATTTCTTTTCTTTCAGTCCTTTCTTTTCATAATTAAACATATTTTCGAAATCCCGTCCCAAATCTATATAAACCAATCCCACCGGTATCGGGATTGGTTGCTAAGATCCCAAGTTTTCAAGCACAGGGACCGTGATTATTAATAACCGGGACTAACACTGGAGTATTTCAAGTAAATATATTGTATATACAAGAGTACTCGAAACCGACGAGCATTTATGAAGAGACTGATGAATGTGGACGAAGCGAAAGAGGTAAGGTTCTCTGGAGAGAACTGGCGCTCTATACTCTCTGCCTACCCCGTTAGGGACTCGGCGTGATGATATGATGATGATGATATATTATATATACTAATCTGTGTACATATTTAAATATAAGTTCACATTAATATAAATATATATCACATTATATAATAAATACACATTCATCAGTCTCTTCATACATGCTCGTCGGTTTCGAGCACTCGTAACGTTAGAATATAAAATAAGCGTCTTAAATGTGTGTCTATTTATAGAACAAATTTTAAATATTTTTATATACATTTAATTTTATAGCAAGTCACCCTTGCGTGCGCGACGATGACGATGACGGCGATGGCGCCTTGGTCTTAGATGACAATTGCCCCCTAGTGCCTAACCTTAGGGTCGCCGCACAAGAAATGACAGCCACGACCACTCTGCCAAGAGTGTAACGACGAAGAAGAAGAAGCCTAACCTCAACCAGTCAGACGTTAACTAAGAAGGTATCGGTGACGTGTGCGACAAAAAAAATATAGTGTGACAGCCCTGGATCTAAACGTAATGAAGTGATTACAAATCGGTTGGGTGCGTCTGCTCGTTCTAGTCTAGTCGTTTTTTGTGTTCGTAGATACCCGTTTTTGCGAAGTTGTATTAAGGGTTGGCTACTCGGGCAAAAATGTAGCGCAACAGTTTGAGGCAAATGGAGTTAACAAAGACGCCGACAAGATGTTGACGAAACAGACGGTAAAGTGTCTAAAGAGATGAAGGGAAAGACCGCGTTCCAACTACCTAGTTCAAATCGATGGAAAATTCAAGGAGAGGAATGTCAAGAGTATTCAAAACCAGCGAGGATCAATCTTCATTCTCTGCCTGATGAATGGATGCAGCACGAAGTGTGTAAGTCTAGGGAGAATGCTCCAGACTGTCTGCCTACCCTGTTAGGGATAGTATGTAATATTCTTATTTAATATACTGATAGCCTTGCACTCACAACGAGATTATATATAATTCCTGACCGTAAACTAATAAAAGTATACATTATCTCTTTTTTCATCCTTTTTTTGTCTGTCTTATTTAATTTAGCTAATGTTGGATCACATGATATTCAACTTCTAAGAACTAAACTTTTTGCGTCAAAGGTAATTACTTAACAGCTAATATATCGAATTGATTGTTTTTTATCTATGCCCAAATTACTTTTAACGTATGATCAAAACACATGCCAAGCTTTTATGTGAGTCAAACGAATTAGTAATGAAACACAAGAGCTCTAAGTTCATTTTAGTTTGAAGAACTTCATGTCCCTTCTTTGCAGTAGTTCAATTGGAGTTAAAAGTTGTCTGGCGGAACCTATTATCGAATGCGTAGGTAATTTTGTTTCTAGGAAAGAGGTTGAGTAGAAACTTTTTTTTTGTGTTAGGGTTAGGAGGATTAAGGTCGCCAGACATTCTTGATAAGGCGCTACTAGCATATCATAATAATAAATAAATCATATATCCTCAGGCCTTCCCACAAGGGTCCCCGAAAGGGTAGGCAGAGGTGTATAGGTAATATATTTACCCATACACCCACATCATATTATCACTTAACAAGTTACGATATCGCAGGTTCGATACAATACGATGCAGGTACAAAACAGGCGATTACTCCTTCCTCATCAAGAATTTTTTTAACACTAATGCTTTGAGCTCCGTGCCCAATGGGGAACAAAAAACGTGCTAGTATGTGAACGTCTGAAAACACATTCATCAATCAATCTCTTTATACATGCTCGCCGGTTTCGAGTACTCTTGACTTTCCCAACCTTCAAGTAGTCCATCCGAACAATTTGATCTAGGTAGTTGGAACGTTCCTCTGCCTCTTGTTGCACACACCTTCAAAATGTATATCTTTTTCGTCAATGTATGTTCACTCATCCACTCTATAGTGTCATAAATAATGTGTATCATTTACAAGTTGTAACCTACTTACACACACACTTGTAAGACGGCAAGGCTGTGCTGTTTAGTGTGGTCACTGTAATTGTGTGATAATTAGGATGTACACGTTATTGACAAGCTCGTGAGGTAATTGCTTTTGGCCACACTGAGTTGCATGGAACTCCGTATAATACTAAAGTATGACGAATAGATAGACATAGTAAGACCACGTTTCGACTGCCTAGAACATATTGAAACATGAATTAGAACAATTATAGCATGTTTTTTTTTTATATACCACAAGGATGGCAAACAAGCATGATGGTAAGCGGTTACCGCCGCCTATGGACGCTTGCAACACCAGGGGTATCACTCGCGCGTTGCCGACCCTGCAGGAATCTTTTCACACCCCTCTTGAAGAACTCCATGCTGTACTCTCCAGGGAAAACCTCAACGGGGAGCTCATTCCACAGCCTGAGCGTTCGCGGAATAAAACTCCTTTGGAAGCGCACAGTGCGAGACCTCTGTTGTTCCAAGGACTAAAGGACTGCCTAAAGTATGTCTGAAGTCTAAACATTAATACTCAACTCTGTCTAACCCGCGAGGGACTCGGCGTGATGATATAAAATAGGTATGTAACCTGACTATCGTCATCGACGGACTTTGACTTTTTCCCCGTCATTGTCATTATAGAAATGAGTCGTAAAAATACCACAAGTATGACGACTTGAAAGCCTTTTATAGGCATAGACTTCATAACGACATTACATACACGACAGTCGTAGTGGAATCGGATAATCGTTGCATTACTGCGTATAAGTAGTAGTAAACTTAGCCCTGGTTCTGAATAGGTATATATAGCCGTGGTGGCCGAGTGGTTCGAGCAGTTGCCTGCGACGCGAAGGTCGCAAGTTCGAATCCCGACTGTACCAATGAGTTTTTTCTGAACTTAAGTACAGTGATTAGTCACACCACGAGCTTTACGGTGAAGGAAAACATCGAAAGGAAACCTGCATACGTCTGAGAAGAAATTCAAAGGCGTATGTATAGTCGTGCTTGAGTAACGGCGATGGACTCACGATGGTCACGTTGGCACCTAATATACCTCTGGCGGAAAGTGGGTGTGTGGGTATTACCTATACACCTCTGCCTACCCCTTCGGGGACCCTTGTGGGAAAGCATGAGGATATATATATATAAAATAGATTTTGGGATAGCTCCCTAAATGACACAAAGTGTACGTGTTTACTATCATATTATGAAAGTGTACACGGTACTGTGGTAAGAATATTTTTTTGTCTGTCTGTCTATCAATGTTTGTACTGGCTTATCACCGAAACGAGTGGATAATTTTTGGCACTTCAGACTTTTTTTAAGGATTTTAACTGGCTCATTACAAGACCAACTTTTATTTTACCAACATTTTATTTATATTTTTTTATATAAAATAATTTAAAGTTAGGGAAGCCGCATGACTCAGTTTGTTTGACTTAGAATTCCGTAGTATTTTGAATTTACATACATTTATGTTCAACATTCAATTCTTTATATAATATATGTTTGACATTTACCTTCTTGTAAATATTAAACCGAGATGACGTCACAAAAATGCCCGTGGTTTTACTGGGAATAACTTGAGCTACCATAATCGCCTTATTTACGAAGGTCGTTTAATTAATATAATGCGCCTTGTTTAAACAAATTGACATATCTAATGGATACATGTGCACTCATCGCGAACAGACTACAAGCTTGTTATAGATCTGTTATTTATGCACTACCTGGGCCCCGCGATTACACCCGGTGTGGTATAAAAAAACTCTCTTTTTTTTTAGTTGTGTTACCAAACCGATTTGAAATGTAGCTTTTAGAGTTCAAAAAAGTAGGCTATATATTTTTCGGGATTGAAATGTAGCCTATGTCCTAATGCTAGGTGCAAACCATCACCATTTCAACTTACAGCCAAATCGGTTCTCCCGTACAACAAACAAACATACAAACTTTCGCCTTATAATATTCGTATTGTAAGATCAGATAGCCCGTTTAATAAATCGTTATGCTGCGACCAAATAGGAGCATCAATTAATGATGTTGCAAAAACGGGAAGAATCTGCTTTAATCCGGATAAATCGAAATTTCCGCGGTTGAAACTGCAGGGCACTGCTGGTTTGACGGGCTTCTGTTGTAACAGTTAGAGCTCCTGACTGCGAAGCCTACGGTCGCGGGTCGTCTCCCGCTGAGTGCAGACATTTGTGTGATGAACATGAGTATTTGTACTTTAATAAACTTTAACTTTTTTTATATAAGAGTGGTAAGCAAGCATATGGCCCACCTGATGGGAAGCGGTAATATTATAGCTTATTACGCTCATGATACCAAAGTATCACTTGCGCGTTGCCACTCTGTGTTCGGAGAGTTATACTTTCTTTACTCTTTCTTTCTATACATATATACCTTTTCTTTCATTTTTAGTATGTTTGTATGTTAGTATGTAACGGAATCTTTGAACATGATTTTAACCCCCTTCAAAACTGCGGATTAACTCGAAATTTGGCATACTTATTAAGGACCGATGACAATTCAATATTTTAAACATTTTGACCCGTTATCCTTACTAGGATAATCAGGATCAGCGATTTTATATATTCATTTTTGCACTGCTAAGCAAAGGTGCTGATGCTGATTCGAAAGATAAACTTGATAATACGCTACGTAATAATCGTTAAAATAATCGCTAAAATAATCACTAAACATTTTTTAGTTGGATTTTCTATAAAAAGTGTATTTTTTTAAACTATTTATTACTATCACACCTTCGTTTATGCCTGTTGAAATAATTGCAACCAATACTACAATTGATGTCTAAAACTGGTTAAATCAAGTTTAATATGTATGCGATTTATTTGTTTAGTCTGCGATCCGCAGTAGTTAAACGCAAATGTTTGGGTAATTCCGGATCAATCAATCGTTTTAGCGAAATGTAAATAAACACATGTTCGATCAACTTCTCATTAAACTGAGTATGTATATACCTATATAAATAAAATAGATATAGCTGAATGAAAATTGAAGTTAAAAGTGTTCGAATCTGTTTCTACCTTTTCGCCGGAGATATATTTTAGGTGCCAACGTGACGGATGGCAGTTAGTCAATCGTAGTTACTCCATACGACTTTGAGTTTCTTCTCATTGTAAAGTTCGTGGTGTGACTAATCACTGTACTTAAGATCAGAAAACTCATTGGTACAGTCGGGATTAGAACTTGCAATCCGCAAGTGCTCGAGCCACTCGGCCACCACGGCTTCTAGTTAGGCCAAGCTACTTAAGTTACTCTATAAATAACATAAAGATGCATAGTTTACGATAGGAAACGAAACGCTAAAGGTTTTATAAATTACTATTTAATTGCGCGCATCAGAAACCGCGTGCTACTCATGTACATACGTATATATATACATACTACATAGCATATTATAGGGTGCTCGATGATTTCATAGCGTAAATAACAATACGGATTCCCACGAACACGTCATTTGTGTTTGTATTATGCATCTTTAAGCATTATTTATGTGAAACTGTCCGTCACGATCAGCTATAAGTCGGCTATATATTTAGTCCCTAGCTGTGCCCCGCGATTACACTCGCGTCATAATTGCTAATGAGTCTCGCTGGCCGAGTGGTTCGAGCACTTGCAAGTTCAAATCCCGAACATTCCAATGAGTTTTTCTGCACTTGAGTTCAGTGATTAGTCACACCACGAGCTTTACGGCGATGGAAAATATCGAGAAGAAACCCGTATAATGTTAGAGAAGAAATTCAATGTCGATCCTCGCCATCTGTTACGTTGGCATTTAAAGTATACCTCTGGTGCATATAGGGTGTGTGGGTACTATCTACACATCTCTGCCTACCGTTTGGGGACCCTTGTGGGAAGGCGTGAAGACGAGTAAGAGTAGTATTAGACATTGAGTAACAAGCATTCATCCAAACAGGAAGACGGAGAGAGTAGAGCGCCAGCTCCCCATCCTTCCCATCCTTGAGTGTTCAATCAATTTCATTAAGGTATTACCCATGTGGTCTTCTTCTGCCTCTTCTTCTAGAAGTTATAATATAATAATATAATATATCCTCACGCCTTCCCACAAGGTTCCCCGAAGGGGTAGGCAGAAGTGTATGGGTAATAGCCACACACCCACTTTCCGCCAGAGGTATATTAGGTGCCAACGTGACAGATGGCGAGTCCATCGCCGTTACTCAAGCACGTCCATACATACGCCTTTGAATTTCTTCTCAGACGTATGCAGGTTTCCTCACGATGTTATCCTTCACCGTAAGGCTCGTGGTGTGACTAATCACTGTACTTAAGTTCAGAAAAACTCATTGGTACAGTCGGGATTCGAACTTGCGATCTTTGTGTCGCAGGCAACTGCTCGAACCACTCGGCCACCACGGCTCCTAGAAGTTATATGCAAGTATATCAGTTTCGTCAACCATCAAACCTCGCTTACGCAAGTTGTCTTGCGAATCTCTTCATTGAAAATGTATGTTCATAAAGTTATTACTATAATAGCTCTCGTACACTGTAACTATTTTACTGACAGCCTCGTTTAGAGTTGGTTGACCTCGTATGATGCCTAAGGTGTCTATTATTATTATTATTTAATCATTTAGATGGAGGTAGTTTAAGAGAGGTAGGGCTTAACGGGGTTCCCGTTCGAATTCGGAGCTGCCCGACTGGGGCAGGACCTCCACCTTATAGAAGTCCGTAGCCAAATAACACAATTTATTGTGTTGTGTTCCTACGCAGTGAATAAGGCTACCAGTAATGAGCTCCTCGGGAGGGGGGAGGATTGTTACATTGTGTTGGAAGCAGAGGGATTAAACCTTATGCTGCCAACACACCATGACTCTCCGAACATAGAGTGGCAACGCGCAAGTGATACTTCGGTATCGTGAGCATAAATAGGCTACGGTAACCGTTTCCCATCAGGTGGGCCGTATGCTTGTTTGCCACTATTGTGGTATATATAAAAAAAAACATACGGTTATAAAATGCAAACATCGTGATTGAGCTATAGCATACATTGATAGTTCTTGTATATATTCACAGTATGCAAAGGTGTAAAATAGCGTCCACTTATCGAGTTCAGGTCCCCAAGGTGACAAACAGTGAGGCTATTACTGGCGGTTAGCACGGCTAATATAGAAATATACACATTTATTTATTTATTTACACGTATACATCTATCATTACAGGTTGGTCCCAATACAATAGTGTCGCGCAATTAACACATCTTATAACACAATACAAATAATGTAGCCTTTGTGAATTGGCTCAAAGAACAGGAGAACAAATCTATATACTGTGCAACTTGGTTCAGTGTATGCATGGTGCGCGTTAATGGCGTTTTTTCCAATAAGTTAGTGCGACCACGAGGCACAGCAAACCAGCGAGGTCTCCGCCGGCGGTGCACGTACTCGTTTGGTACGTTCAAACCTACCCATTCTTATATAGCCGGATTCGATAGTGATCCTCTATAAACCCTCCATATATTATTACGCCGAGATCTTCACAAGGGTAGGCAGAGAGAGAGTAGAGCGCTAGTTCTTTTACAGGTCTCTTCAGTTCATCCAAATTCATCAGCTTCTTCATACTTGTTATATTATTTGTATTATGTTATAAGATTTGTTAATTCTGCTACACTATTGTATTGGGACCAACCTGTAATGATAGATGTATACGTGTAAATAAATAAATAAATATTACCCAATATCATCATTATTATCCTTGATTTAAGGTCACTATTGATTTGTCACATCTCGTCACAACTCTCAATTTCGTTTGTTTAAAGAAATTATTATGTTTATTATTATACTATATATAATTATTATTATACTTATGTCATCATGTGTAATGTACTATATTGTCATTGGTTTATGTTTCATTATTTACATTGTCATTAACTACATAGTTTAATATCACTTATGTCAGATTTATTAACTCGTCTAATAGTAGTTATTAAAATCAGTGTTCAATTAAAAAAGGGCTTAGGAAGACTTTTTTTAATGTAATATTTAAGACTTATATGAACGGTACCAATTTGCATATTATTCTTCTTTCTGTAAGGCTTCTATTTCCCGCCTTCAAATGAGTAGATGAGAGGTGTTATGGCACCAATTTTTGCCGGAGCTTAAATAAAGTGTTAATTGCAATGTAAAAAGGCGTATACCAGTTTTGTCTACACTTACAAACCTCCTTCGCTTCATCCGCTTTTATCAAGCTTTACTCATGACTGCTCGATCGATTTGGTGAATCTTGGACTCCTTACAACAAATATAGACACGTGATCATTTTCAGAAGTTAATGATGAACACAATGGTACCAACATACGTATGGCACAGCATCTCCGCGATGTGATAAGATCTCACCGGATGGTGTGCGACTTGCATTGATATATCGGAAGCTGAACTAAGATAGGGCCTCAAAAATCCTTTGTGTTATTGTCCTAATGAAGGGCCGGCACCTTTGGACATTATTACTAAATAAAATTGCTATTTGACTCACAGGATGTGAGTAATGATGACTACATTGGTTTCCTTCGGAGGTAAATTGCGTGTATACATGAGCCTGGCAATCGAATGCGACATTCGTATTTTTATTTTTTCAATTCTTAATGGCAATGCTATGTAGTAATATAATAGGAAAAGATAAAATTTAATGGAAAAAAATTATGATGCTTTTTTTTTGTTTTGTCTCGTAGCTTGAGCTCCGGGAACTTTTGCTACTTAAACCGGGCAAAAGAATTATTGGACTGGAGAGGACGGCATAGGTGTACGTTAGTCCGCCCAACAGCCAGGACTTAAGAATTTCGGCTATGGTATCCCCTACCTGTAGTAAGAGGCGACTAATAGGGGTTGACGGGCTTGCGGATGTCAGGGTGGGGGTCCTGGCTGTCACACAGAGCGGGCCAAGGGTTGGCGGGAGCGCGGTGTGGCTCGGGCTACCGATGGCACAGCGAGGGTACTAGGGGCGAAGTTAGGCGCCTCTGGGATGTGTTCAGGCAATGTGCAGGAGTGCCCTGGTGCGTTCCTCAGGAGATCCCAGAGCCCCCCTATATTCACAGAGGGAGGCCACCGGGGGGTTTTAGTGAGTAGAAATCACTATAGAAGGTTTCCCTCTCGAAAAAAAGAAATGGTTTAAGTTAGTAGAAGCAACATGTAAACCCAAATATTAGAAGACAAGCAATGCTTAAATTCTGCTGCTACAATTTTATTTTATTATTGGGTACCCTCGCATAGTACCTAAACATCAGTAATTCAAAGATAATATTGTCGACTTGTAGATAACCTGTAACATTTCAGAAGCTTACACGGTTTTCAGAAATGTTTGTCCTTTAGGGATCAAGGTTATGGGTTAAAAACTTTGAATTGAGTTTGTATACGGAACGTATTCTATTGTCTCTCTCTGTCGCGATGTCTCAGATAGGGACAGAACAAATTCTAAGCGTCTTTGGTAGTCCACTTTAGTAATAAAGGAGTTTCGTGTCATTTACAGGTCTAGGTCAAATAGATTACATTTGTATCTCGTAAGGTCGGCGTATACGTCATTGTTCGTTGTTGTTGCTCGTCTAGAAGTTTCCTTTCGATCGAGGCCGTTAATACGTAAGCTAGCAGAATTAAGATGGGTAGCGAAGCATCGCTATGAATCGCTCCTTTTGCAAATTACATGTATTTAAAAAATATATATATATAAATGTTTTGCTTTGTCTAATAATATAAGAGCCATGATGGCCGAGTGGTTCGAGTAGTTGCCAGCGGCACAAAGATCGCAAGTTCGAATCCCGACTGTACCGGTTAGATTTTCTTTTAATTACAATGATTAGTCACAACACAAGCTTTACGGTAAAGGAAAACATCGAGAGGAAACCTGCATACGTTTGAGAAGCAATGCAGCAATGCAAATAATGCATCTCAACTGCATTTATGCTTCCTCTAACATAACCATGATTCGAAACCACGAAATAAAAACCGAATTAAAAATCTGTCGATGTACCGATGAAAATATGAGGTGGACATTTCGCTTAAATAACCATCAGTGCCAGTGTTTTTAAGCCTCTCCGTATAATTAATACGCTCAACCGCAAATCGCCACCGCAAAACCTGCATATTAATTATCAGACTGAATATAAAATCCATTTCAATATTTTCATTCCTAATCCTTTCGCTTTAAAAAGACAAATCAGCATGTTACCATCGCAGCGTCCAGAATTTATGTTTACCTAATCAGAATACCATTAGCGCCCATTCGAACTCACTATAAAGGAGCCTACACATACATTATAAAACGCCGCGTCAAGCAAGAGCGACCAACTGCATACTTTGAGTTGTATTCTTGACTCATTATCCTGTTCTCTGTCCGCGAGTTCTTTAATATTAAACGGGTACTAGTTTTTGTTAGCAGTCGCTTGGTATTTTACTGCAGTTTTAATGCAAACCGCATAATTAGTTCGACTTGACCGAAACTTGAAGGAATTATCGAATAACGACAAAACAAAGAACGAGTTCACTAGAGGTCACTTTTAAGGACGTATAACATAACGAATTTATGTTACAAGTACTATAAAAACTTTGATTACGTTTTTCTAATTGTATAGATAGGATTACAGAGATCTCAGTGCAAGAAGCATTCATTAGTGTAAGAAAAAGTATAATGGTGTATATATACGTCGAATATAATGCGTAATTAGGCAAAAACATCGCGATTCATTACCTAAATTGTAATGATAATGAGGTATATGTATATTCTTGGAACACAAGTGTAGCCAGTTTTTTATAGAGAGACACTACTCAGAGTTTACCGCTGCCTTGGAAAATCAAGGGTATCGCTGGCCCGCTGCCGGCCCTGCAGGAATCTTTTCACACCCTATCTTTGCTGTAAATTAGTTTAGGTACCAAGGTAATAGGAGGACTTTGGTATGATTATGTGTGTATGTATGTATAATAATGATGGCTTGTCGTATCTAATACAAATATAAATACGTATGTTAGTTGTGCTCAATTGTATGCAGACTCACAATGGTTCCCTTCTCCATAATGCTAGGTGATAAATCATTAAACGTTTAGGAAAACTTTTTGGCGCAGACTAACGTGGCTTGAATCTACAATCTTGACTTTACTGGCACATGCCTAAACTACTGTAAATATAATATCAGTCAAGGCAGATTAACGAAACATATACAACGCGAAAGTGTTTGCAAGAAGAGGCAGAGGATGACTACATTCCAAATGCCTGGATGAAAGCGATCGGATACTGAAGGGCGAGAACGTCAAGAGTACTCAAAAATGGCGAGCGTAAAGCGACTAATGTACATATGTGGATGAAGCGAAAGACTCCCGTGGAGACTGGGCGTCATGTATTTATTATATTTATATTTATTACAAGAATATGTAGGTACAGCCACAAGAGTGATACCTGTTGCTTTGTCTCATTGGTGGTGTGAAAATAAACTTGTTAATATCCGTCTCTACACTGCAGTTGTAAACAGACGTGATTAAAAGAAGGAAAAAGAAATATTGCACGTCGCGACTTTTAATTAGTGTGTTCGTCCCTTAACAACCAAAAGCAAATGTCAGCTTACATTTATTTCAAAAAGTATTTTTTGTAATTTACTGTATGCGAAATACGTTCGAAGGGAAAAACGGACACTGTGATTGAAATTCGAAAGGATAATAAAGCAGTCTTGAGTTTTGGATCTTTTTTCGATTTCGCCTTTCGATTGGTAAACCCATATGTAGAATCAGTTTTGGATATACTTTTTAAAGGATCGCGATTTTCTTTAATTCTTGAATTAAGTCTATTTAATGGTATAAAATAAGGTTCTAATTGAATGTAGTCAAATTATACAGCAATTTATGGTATGTATTTTTTTAGTTTTAAAACTTTTCGTGAACGGGACTCCGAGAAAGCAAGTCCTATTCCCGTTCATACTTGTATTTTTCTATAGTAAGTAAATATACTTTCCGTGCGTTTATACTTATCTATATATATATAGGAGATCCCATTTTTGAACTGACTCATCACGAAATCTCAGGAACTATAAGGCCGATTGACTTGAAATTTGGTAGAAGTATTCCTTACGCGATGTAGAGGTCAGCTAAGAACGGATTTTATGAAACTCCACCCGCAAAGCGTTAAATAAAAAAAACACGTTTTTCGACCATTGCTTTTTATGGCGCGAAGTACCAATGTTATCTGGGAAAAACAATTGCAAGAGAGTCGTTCTTCACTTGCGTTTTAAAATAAGAACTCGATTCAATGTTTGATTTCAATGATTCAAATTTTTTTTTAATCGATTATTTATACATTTAACTAAGTGTTATTTGTGACCTTTAAAATAATTTAAATTAGTTATTAATAAATTTAATTAATTTATTTCAACGCATAAAGATAGATGATGCTCAAATATAAAACAATATTAATTGGATACCAAGAATCGTATTTATTGCATATTGTTATGGGATACCATAGACGATAACAAGTAAAACTGGCGCGTACCATAGATTGATTATGGCGCGAAATACAAATGTCATCTGGAAAAAACAATTGCGAGAGAGTCGTTCTTCACGTTTTATTACGTTTACGTACGTAGGTTTCTTTACGTTTAGTAGAGTCGAGACAAGTCGGGCAATTTTTGGGGTTTTTTATTCAGTTCGGAGTAACGATCTTAGATCGAATCCGCAATGAAGAGATTCTCAAATCAACGGGTGTGAACGGGGGTGTGATTGAAAAGATGAAGAAAGGCATGTTAGGTTGGTTTGGACATATAGAGACGATAAGATTGACGAAACATATACAAAGCGAAAGTGTGTACAAGAAGAGGCAGAAGAAGACCACGTTCCAACTACCTAGATGAAATCAATCGGACGCTCAAGGACGGGAACGTCAAGAGTACTCGAAACCGACGAGCATGTATAAAGAGACTGATGAATGTGTACGAGGCGCAAGAGGCATGTAAGTCTAGAGAGAACTGGGGCTCTATACTCTCAGCCTACCCCGTTAGGGACTTGGCGTGATGATATGTATGTTTTTCAATTCTTTATCTTCTATAAATATAAAAATGAATGTTTGTCCTTTATAGAATCGTAAACGGCTGGACCGATTTTAATAAAATTTTCCGTGTGTCTTCAGGTGGTTTCGAAAATGGTTTAGATTCACAATTGGGTCCATGGCTTTTATTTTTTTCACCCAAGCGAAGCTGGGCGGGACAACTAGACTATATCTATAAATATATAGAAGATCCCATTTGTGAACTCACTCATCACGAAATCTCAGGAACTATGAGGCCGATTGACTTGAAATTTGGTAGGAGTATTCCTTACGCGGTGTAGAGGTCTGCTAAGAACAGATTTTTATGAAACATTTTTGGCATGATAGAATGAATTTGACGATAGTCCATCCTTCAACGACAATGCGGGGGTGATAAATATTTAAAAAAAACTTTTGACCTAAAGCTCCTTTTGGTTTGAAACTTAGCAATATCTGTTCATTATTATTTAAAGTTTTTAATGATTTTATGAGTAATCGATTATTTATACATTTAACCGAGTGTTATATGTGACTTTCATAATAATTTAAATTGTTTCACCCATAAACATCGATGATGCTCAAATATTAAACAATATTAATAACAATCATGTAACGGAAACCAATATTATTCGAAATTCGCCTCTTTATCAATTAGCTTCGTATAGAATATTTATTGCATGCTAGCTGTGCCTGCAACTTCGTCGGCGTGGACGGCATTTTTATCTTTCGTAAAAATTGTTTGTTTTTCAATAAAAAGTATTATATGTTACTTCTTATACCTCCAAGAATATGTGTACAATTTTTTATGATGATCGGTTTAGTAGTTTTTACGTGAAAGCGTAACAAACAAACTTACATTCACATTTATAATATTATAAGTTAGGATAGTAAGGATTGTTACAAGTAAATTGATAACAAGTAAAACTAGCGCGTACCATAGATTGATTATGACGCGAAATACAAATGTAATCTGGGAAAACAATTGCGAGAGAGTCGTACTTCACTTGCGTTTAATTTGTTGCAAAAATTCGATTGAAATGAAGTCCCTTCCGCTGTCTGTTCGCTTAGATCTTTTAAGCTATTCCGCGGATTTAATGCGGTTATCAGCAATACATAAAGTGATTAGAGAGGAAGGTTTATATTGTATGTTTAATTTATAAAGAAATATTCAAAGATTTGTAGTGTGATGATAGAAACATATTTTTGTGCGCTTAAATCGCAAACGCTGGATAAACCTTACGAGATAGATCAATTAAATGTACTACGGAATAGTATATCTAAAAATGATCTATAAAAATGTCCGCGATAATATTTAATTATCTGTAAAGGATAAACCGCCATAACCATTTTTATCTTTTACATAGTATTAGTATTAATATTGCACCCGTGCGAAGCCGGGGCGGGCAGCTAGTCTATATATATATGTAGGGAGATCTCATTTGTGAACTCACTCATCACGAAATCTCAGGAACTATAAGGCCGATTGACTTGAAATTTGGTAGGAGTATTCCTTACGCGGTGTAGGGGTCAGCTAAGAATCAGCGTATTTTAGGAAACTCAACTGTTTTTCTTTTCCACCCGGGCGAAGCTGGGCTGGACAGCTAGTATTGAATATAAATGTAATCAATAATATGGATGAGCATTAAGATTTTCAGCAACTTATTTTTTTTCTATGTGTATCTTAATGCACCTGATACATGGATATCTAACACTTAGCTATCGTAAATTTTTATTTCCAATTTCAATAACCTATGTCAACATTTGCGGAGAATATCCACAGTATGACATCAACATACTTAAACTTGACTATAATGTTTCTAGAGTAGCTTCCCGAGATAAAGTGTACGAAGCGGCAAGTTAATTTTCTCACACCTTTGTACTTAACATTTGCACTGTAATTCATTTACCTCAAACTTTGCTAAGTTGACTTAAAGCTCTGCTTTAAAAACCGATTTACTTTCCTTTTCAGTATTATCTCATTATTAATTTATTTTACTACTAATTTAACTAAAAGCCGTGGTGGTCGCTCGAACCACTCGAGCTCTCAGTTGCCTGCGACACAAAAATCTCAAGTTCGAATCCCGACTGTACCAATGAGTTTTTTTTGAACTTAAGTACAGTGATTAGTCACACCACGAGCTTTACGGTGTAGGAAAACGTGGGGAGGAAACCTGCATACGTTTGAGAAGTAATCTGTCACGTTGGCATCTAAAATATATCTGTGGCGGAAAGTGGGTATGTGGGTACTTACTACCTATACACCTCTGCCTACCCCTTCGGGGACCCTTGGTGGGTACTACCCACACACCCACTTTCCGCCAGAGATATATTTTATGTGCAAACGTGACAGATGGCGAATCCGTCGCCGTTACTCAAACACGACTGTACATACGCCTTTGAATGACTTCCCAAGCGTATGCAGGTTTCTTCTCGATGTTTTCCTCACTGTACTTAAGTTCAGAAAAACTCATTGGTACAGACGGGTTTCGATCTTGCGATCTTTGTGTCGCAGGCAACCACTCGGCCACCATGGCACATTTTTTTTTAAATTAATTTTAGTGAAGCGTCCTATTAACTTCAAGGAGAAGCGCGTCGTAAAACTTGTTCCACAAATTGTTAAAGCCCATAACGAAACATACAACTATATGGAACGTGTTCCCACGAATTATAATTATTTGAAAAAAGAAACGCTTCACCAATATCCATTGTTGACGGCTATGGGATTGGTCGGAAGACCATAAATTCCGGTCGAATAATCACTATTACTAAATCCTCTATTTAGAAACGATTATTTGGTCTTTTGAAAGGGTATTTTGTTACATTCGAACGTTTTATATTAGACGCTTATTGTTGTTGGTTAATTGTAATGTAATTGATTTAGGTCGTGGTAGCCGAGTGGTTCGAGTAGTCGCCCGCACAAAGAGTGCAAGTTCAAATTCGACATTCGGCACACCACGAGTTTTACGAAGGATAACATCGTCAGGGAACCTGTATACGTTTCTGTCCCGTTGGTACCCAAATATCTCAGGCGAAAAGATACTGTAGTTTCACTCTGTAGTATTTATAGTCTAGTACTTTATAGTTGGCGAAAATAAACTTTATTAAACTCTTTGTTGGTTTACTTACTATTACTTCAAATCTATTAGATTAAATGTGCCTAAGGGATTAGACAACATAATATTATCATTGATAATAAAGATTAATATAATTCACGTTTCCTGCATTATATCAATGGTAAATTTGAATTATTACGCTCTAATATTGTAATCTATTCTATCTTTATAGATAGGGCCGTGGTGGCCGAGTGATCCGACTGGTTGCCTGCAAAATTCGAATCCCGACTAAACCACTGAGTTTTTCTGAACTTAGCACAGTGATTAGTCACACCACGAGCTTTACGGTGAAGGAAAACATCGAGAGGGGACCTGCATACGTTTGAGAAGAGATTCAAAAGACAAAAGACGTATATATAGTCGTGCTTGAGTGACGGCGATGGACTCTCCACCTGTCACGTTGGCACCTAAAGTATATCTTCGGCGGAAAGTGGCTGATACTACCTACACACCTCTGCCTACCCCTTGTGGGAAGGCACGAAGATATTACCTTTATTGAGTGGCGAAATAACTTCTAATTCTTTTATTTGAAGTGAGACGGATATTAAAATAAATAATAATAATAAATCACGCCTCCCCATAGCCGGTCCACAAAAAGGTAGGCGGAGGTGTAACAAAACCCTCTTTTCGTCGGAGATAAATCTATGTAGCTGTGTGACAGTATGTAAGTGCTTTCGACATTTTTACAACAAAAAATTCTACGTTTCATTTTCAAAGGTTTAATGCAATAAACTAACAATTCCTACCTAATTAGCGTTTAATTTCATCAAACAATATATTTTATATAAAACCCGGGATAAAATAAAACGTCTGTATAGGTAATCAATACCCGAATCATGTTGGGATTGGGAATAATTAGGAACCGAATCGAGTATCTAATTAGATTCGATTTAATGGCGGTTCGATTTAAGATTTAAGCTGTCTTTGTTATTTATTATAAGCTTGAAGTCACTTGTCGTATGTTAATTGAGGCTTTCAATTCATTAAAATTTAAGTTGTGATTTGTTGATCTGAAGGTTCGAAGGCAAACATATTTTATATATCCTGACTGTACCAATGAGTTTTTATGAACTTACACTTTACCCCTGTAAAGTGATGAATCACACCACGAGCTTCACGGTGAATGAAGACTTTTGAGACGAAAGCTCTCGTCATTTGACACGTTGCTACCTCTGCCTACCCCTAGTAATGGAGTATTGAAAATATTCTGCTTCTTCCCACAAGGGTCCCCGAAGGGGTAGGCAGAGGTATATAGGTAATACCCACACACCCACTTTCCGCCAGAGGTATATTAGGTGCCAACGTGACAGATGGCGAGTCCATCGCCGTTACTCAAGCACGACTATACATACGCCTTTGAATTTTTTCTCAGAAGTATGCAGGTTTCCTCTCGATGTTTTCCTTCACCGAATTCGAAATCATAAAAAATATTTCATATTTGAGTAAATTTTTTTACGGGAACAAAACATATCCTTTATGTTAATCCAGGTAATTATCTATTTCGGTGCTAAATTACATCCAATTCTGTTGAGTAGTTTTACGTAGAAGAGGAACAAACAACCTTACCAACTGTCGCTTATTTAAAATATTAGTAGGATGAATTTCACTGTGCGTTGCGGCGTTTTTTTCTAAATATCACTGCTCATCATTCAGATCACATACGATATTATGAAGCCCTATTGTTCCCATACCTATTGAATCCATTCGATGCCCGATGCCCGCAGCCCGATGACCGAATAAAGCCGACCATTGTCCTGTTAATTGTCGATCGACATGTTAACTCGACTATGACTGATATTGTGGTATTTTTTGTTCAGATTTCATTGTGCCCAAACCTTTTTAAATGGTATTGATATGGGCTTTTGTGAGCCTCATTATCCGTTTTATGGACAAACACCCGTCCGCGACTATGTCTGCGCGTAGTGATGCGTCAAACTTATGCGTACGCGCATGTTATTTTGATTCGTGTTCAGTATGGTTGCTACGACCAATTCTTCGTCTCGAAGTTTGCCTTCGCCCTAAAACTCGTGGTGTGATTAATCACAATATCAGTTCGGGTAAAAGTAATTGTTAAAGTCGGGATTCGAACTTGCAATGTTGATAATAAACCCGCTTTTATATCGAAAGATTGCAATAAATACCGATCTGTATTAACTTTAATTTTTATTAGCGCATTGAAACCTTACCTTTATCGCGAAATAAACTATATAAAAACCCTTATTTGCATACGACATGGAACAGAAACAAAAAACCCTGCAAGGTTAAGACAACTCATATCGCAAACTAGATAAATCACGAGGTTTCACCCGTGATAAAATTTATTATACATTTCTGCTCCGCTCACTTGGTAAGTAGCATGCTGATATGAAACTTATAGCCATCCTCACTAAACAGGCTATGTGATGAAAAAAATGTCTTTAATCCGATTCGAATAGTTCCTGAGATAAGCGTGTTCAAACAAACAAACAAAGTCTACCTCTTTATATTATACGTGTAGATAAAATGTATGCGGGTTGTTGCGCATATTCAGTGGCGCCCCCTATCTGAGACAAAGTTATTCAAATAGGCACCTAATCTAATTTCGTGAAAACCGCCACTTGCCCCATAAAAAGGTTCCGTTTAAGGTTGTGTGCACACCGCCTTCATCGTTACGCTGCAACCGGTTATCCAATCTCGCTTTCGCTTAGATAACGGGTTTTATTGTAATACCCCCTTATAATTATATATTGAGACGTGATTGTTCTATAATGGACCCATTACAATAGCTGACTTTAATAGATCAATTTTGTATTGGTGATGATATGCAATTGATTCTGTTGTCTGATTCTTGAGCCGTTTAAGGAAGTTTCCTTTGCACTGAATCCTTTAGCGAAGAAACCGGTGTGATTGCCAGAAATTTGAACGCTGTCTTTAAGAGTATAGAGCTCATATTCACCGTTGATAAAATCGAGATTTGAGTGACCGAGCGGCTAACTTCGCTCTTCAGTGTCTGTGGTAGGATTTGGTAGAAATAATAGTGAATTATGGTGGCAATCAAAGGTCGTGGTGAGACCCTAGTTATATTAAACCGCAAATATTTTCGCGTCACAACTAGGACACCTAGGGTTAGCAAATTATCGCAAGCAGAAAACATTGGCGCGAGACAACGCGTACTGCTTGACAGCTGTCAGTGTCACCTTGTACTTTGACACCTGTCAAATGGAGTGACAGCGGCGCGTATCGTATTAAATCGAAATCATCTTCGTCACAGTTATATTACTAGAGTGGCGGGAACGTAACGAAAATGCCACATGAGTGCTCTTTGTGCCAGTCTTGGACGGTGATCAAAACATCAATCTCATTTGACAGTTTGTGAAATAAAAATTACTTCGCAGCGTAGTTATTTAAGGGGCTTTCGGTTGCTAACGGCGGATTACAAGAGATATTTATTTTAGTCGGTTTGTTAATTGGGGTAGGTATTTAATTTGATTTGGTGTAAAATGACTTGTCGGCTAAGAGTTTGGCGTTTGGAGAATTATAGTTATGAGTTCAAAGGATTACCATTAAATGTCACCTTCGAGAGATACCGAAGAGGTAGGCAGAGGTGTAACAATATCCTCTTTTCATCGGAGATATATGTACGTAATAGCGGGTCCTTAAGTATACCTTTGCGTCGCAGGCAACTGCTCGAACCACTCGGCCACCACGGCTGTCAACAATAGTTCATCTAGATAAATCGCTCAACCCCTAAATAAGGTATATTAAACTTATCCCCACACAATCGCCCGACTCAATCAACATAGTAAAATAAACAGGATGTTTTGCGCCGATTTCCAGCCGAACGGGCTCTTTGATCTGTCCCAGTACAATGTCACGTCTTTTGCAGACATGCCCAAACAAATGAGCTAATCGACCCTAAGACTTATATCCTCACGCCTTCCCACAAGGGTCCCCGAAAGGGTAGGCAGTGTATAGGTAATACCCACACACCCACTTTCCGCCAGAGGTATATTAGGTGCCAGTGAAGGAAAACATCGAGAGGAAACCTGCATACGTCTGAGAAGAAATTCAAAGGCGTATGTATAGTCGTGCTTGAGTAACGGCGATGGACTCGCCATCTGTCACGTTGGCACCTGAAATAAATCACTGGTGGAAAGTCAGTGTGAGTACTACCCACTACATCTTTGGGGAACTTTGTGGGAAGGCGTGCGTGTGTATATATACTATATATATTATTAATAATGGAACCTTGGAATTGTTAAATAACACAACGTTTTGTTTGTCCCCAGGTACAGTGTATGGTGATACCTAGTTGTACAGTGCATGTCACGTGGATGACAGTAGGGCTTGTGTGAATGCGTCGTGTCGGAAGCTGATCGAGCTGGCGTGGTACGGGCCCGGCGGGGGGGCGATGCAGGCCGGGGGGGGATGGTTCGTGCCCTGGACCATGGGCACTATGGGGATGCAAAAGTTTGCGGTAGCGCTGCCTATGGGCGGCGTGATGCCTCTGTTGCCCCCTTGTCTGGCTGCGCTGCCGCAAGCGCCGCAGCCCCTTCGCCTCATCGCGCCACCGCCGCTGCAGCATCAATCACAACCGGGGAGAAAGGTACGATTGATATTGATGCTCATATCATCCATGTGAATCAAAAATCCATCGTTAAATAAAAAAATGTATATACGATTAAGTTGTATCTTATCTTACTTCTTACTAATGTTATAAAGTTTGTAAGTATGGCTGTTTGCGGTTCCATCACGGCCAAACGGCTGAACCGATCCGAACCGATTTGGCTGAAAGTTGAAATCGTGATGGCTTATACCTAGGTATAGGAAATAGGCTACTTATTTTTTTTTTTAAACTCGAATGTTCAAAGTTTTAATATTATAAAGTATGATGCTCTTTCACGGCAGAGCGGCTGGAATGATTCTAGCAGGAAAACACATGAGCTACTTTTTCGAATTCCACGCGGGCGAAGCCGCGGGCATAAGCTAGTATATACATATATACTTTATATTAACACATATCCTATGTGTAAATCCAGATCAAATTTTTCTCCGTGCCGAATTTGACCCAATCCCGATTAGTTTTTGCGTGAAAGAGGAACGATCATTCGCATTTATCATATTAGTGGGTAACTAGCAGAGCCTGCGGTATCGTCCTCTAACCGTGATAGCTATAATTAGGTGCGGGTGGTGTTTTGAAGTCCATAGGTAACGGTAACCGCTTACCATCAGCGGGTCGCGTGCTTGTTTGCCTACCTAATATTAACACCAAAACAACAATACGGAACTACTTACTTACTTATTATTCATGCAAGCAAAGCAGGGTGGATCAACTAGTTACTTCAAAGTGTATAAAACTCTTTATATTTCTTTATCTCTCTTTCTCAACCTGAGACGCCCAGGGGCAAACAATCTGCCCTATTGTCAGAGTTATAAATAGAGCAATAGAAAAAGGCATTCGTTGACAAGGGTGTGCTATCTATTACACGGGGAAATTTAGGGTTTCGACCACTTCCCGCCCTACCTTCATTTTGGGCGGCTGAATAAGATACTGCTATCATTGAATATTCCGCCGCAGTGAACCTTGATTAATTTGGAGATATATATTGTAATAATAATAATATAATATATCCTCACGCCTTCCCACAAGGGTCCCTGAAGAGGTAGGCAGAGGTGTTTAGGTAGTATCCACACACCCACTTTCCGCCAGAGATATATTTTAGGTGTCAACGTGACAGGTGGCGCATCCATTGCCGATTATATGTACATACGCCTTTGAATTTCTTCTCACACGTTCTCGATGCTTTCCTTCATTGTGACGCTCGTGGTGAGACTTATCACTGTACTTAAGTTCAGAAAAACTCATTTGTACAATCGGAATTTGAACTTGCAATATTTGTGTCGCAGGCAACTACTCTAACAACTCGGCCACCACGGCTCTCATGCTATTTAGAATCGGTTATTCGATATATGATTACTAATCGGTTTGAATGTTTTAAGTTCCGGCTGTACCCCTCGCTCCCTGTGATAAACTTGGCCAGCAATAATAGCTGCCTACCGCACTGTTTGCACTTGCCAAGTATTACTTTGTCTGTTCAAGTAGAATACTACATTTTAATAGCATCATAATGTACGTTTGAAATGGTAACTCGCTCTCAGAGTAAGAAGTTGTAAAGAACACTGCGGGACAATAAAATATGACAACCAATTTTAATGTTTCTTAAAGCAAGGATGTGCCGCACTGTAAGTTTTTCCAGTGTATTTGTTTTTTTTTTTTTCCAGTGTTATTTTTTAAACAGTTATCGTATAATTACGATAGCTGTTTAAAAAATATTGTTAAAGCTATCGGATAATGTACCAAGTTACAAGATTAAGCGGTATTTTTTAAATGTATGCGTACGTTGTCGGTCTAATTGTTATGTGGTGTAATTGTAGGAGATATTTGTAAAATATACGAATTTCAATAAGTCAATATTGAAATGTTATTCATAATAAAGATGAAATGAAGAGGCGATGAATTTCACTTGTTGCAAAAAAACACCTAAAATATATCTGGCGGAAAGTGGGAGTGTGGTTACTACCCTACCCCTAACTACCCCTTCGGGGACCCTTGTGGGAAGGCGTGAGGATATTTTATCCTTATTAAGGATAAAATAAGTCTGTTAATTAGAAAATAATAAAATATTGTATACCGCCCCCGTAGTCATATATTTCTCAGCCATAAAATGTTAATGTATCAAGAAATTCATTAAAATTGAAGATTTATAACCATTATTGTTATAAGATATAAGTATTTATTATGTGATTAGCCGCGACAGCGCTATTGCACTCATGGAAGTTTATATTGAAGGGAATTTTAACCTTATCTCAATTGAAACTCAGTCGACAATTCATTGCTCACGAAACATGGCCAGACGTTTTTTTTACTTGACTGCAATATAGTCGCCGACCAGCTGTTTTTTACTACTTTGATGTGTTTGCGATCAAAGAGTGAATTTGAAATTATTGTGTGGAAAGCTTTTTATATGAATAGCTCTGCTTAAAACCTTAGCGTAATTTAACCCTTAGGCTGTGGAATGAAATCCCCGTTGAGGGTTTCCCAGAAGTAAACAGCATGAGTTCTTCAAGAAGGGTGTGATATGGTTCACGCAGGAGCGAAAACAGGCGAGCGATTGCTTACCGTGAAGCGGGTCGCATGACTGTTTGCTATCTAAGTAAATTAGATAATAATAATTTATGGTTGAAGTCTATAGACTAAATAAGAAGAAATTAATACAAATATATAGATAAAAAAATCTTTAACATAATGAACACCACTAGGTTTTTTATACCACACGGGTGGCAAACAAGCTTGCAATCCGCCTGATGGTCAGCGGTTACCGCCGCCTATGAACGCTTGCAGCACCAGGGGTAGTGCTCGCGCGCTGCCGACCCTGCAGGAACAGGCAACCACAAGTTAATATAACCCTGCATCATCAAGATTCGAGGGAATCGAACCCCATACCTCAAATTTCAGACCAGGCTGTCATAGCAATTAGTTGTATTTTAACTTTTACCTGACGTAATCTTTTGTACCACACACCAATGCCTAAGTAATTGGTTCAAGTCTAGTCTATGTCAGACATTTTAGTGCCAGCATCTTGTCGACGGATTAACGATGTTTGTTTAGTCTGGAGAGCTAAGGCTCTATTAATATAGGCTTAAGGCGTTTGGGAACGCGTTAACAAATTGTTTTTATAGTGCTTTGATTATGTTCAGCTTGGCGTGTTACAATTAATGATCACTCAGTTTGTATTTCGTAGGTTAAAACACGTTTTTACTTATATATATATGTTATACATACATTACATACATACATATCATCACGCCAAGTCCCTAACGGGATAGGCAGAGAGTATAGAGCGCCAGTTCTCAGTTCTCAGTTCAATGCATACATTCATACATATTATATACATATTATATATATATATATATATATATATATATATATATATATATATATATATATATATATATATACAAATATCACCACGCCAAGTCCTTCATGGGGTAGGCAGAGATAGTAGAGTTGGTAGTATAAAGCTACAGTGACACATACATACTTAACATAGGGTAAAACCCGGATAGTTGCCTCAGAGGGATACATGCCTCAGTTTTAAATACGCCATGTTAGATATGTTGGTGGCATTAGCGTTTGATTATGATTGGAAGTGCCCCCCCTACTGACCTCAGTTTCATCTAAACCGTTAAGGTAAGCGCACGTGTTTTGTCCGTGTGAGCAAAAATCTTCCTCGGCGTAACTTTGACAGGCGTCAAAATTATATTAGTCAAGTCATTTGTTCAGAGTCAGTTCAAAGGTAAGTCATTTCTATTAAATATTTTTGTAATTTATTGGAATTTCAGTCAACTTTTTGTTTCTTTACATGCATTAGAGTTTAAATTACACTGTTTATTATGTTTTATTGTTAAATAGATTTTATTTATTTTGTAAATAGGAAGGGCAAGTATCCGTATCAAAAAGGATAGTTGCCCTTTTTACTCCTGCGGAGTTGCAGATAGTTGCCCCTAGGGCAACTATCTGCAACTATACATTCTTTAACGAACAAAACATTTTTTTTACTTCAGGTGCTCTTTTCAACTTATAAAATTACAGAACCAAAATCTTCAACAAGAAACGCCATCCAAATTTCTACATCAATCAACAACTATACCAAAAATACAGCTAAACATGTCTAAAAGCCTAAACAACCTGCAGAAATATTCAACCCCAACGAAAAAATTATCCAGAAGAAGAATAATGAAGAGAAAATAAAGAAAACAAACAACATAACGAAAGAAGAAAATAATAAAGCTGTAGATAGCAAGAAGATCTTGAAGAAAAGAGGGCAACCTCGAAAAAAGCAAAAGACCAAAAAGAATATTGATATCACCAGTAGTGAAACGGAATCTGATGACACAGATGAACTTATCAAAGGAAGAGCTTCAAGAAAAAGAAGAATACAAATTTATAGTGCTGACAGTGAAGATGAAGAAAATGCTGTAAATTTGGTAAAACTTAAAGGAAAAGCCACTTAAGGACTACCAATCAAAGGAAAAAAAGGCAAAAAATCGGCCAGAGACACTGAAAAGATATTAAAAGTAAGAAACGCTAATTCAGAAATCGGAAATATGAATAAAAAAGTTTCAGTTGATGCCATATTTTTCTATCTTTAAGATAAATAATATTATTTTACTATTAACTAATCTAATTTAAAATTTGAAGTAATTTTATAGTTTAAAACGTTAGAACATAGCACTGTTTTCATGGTAATTAATATTGTGATTAGTACTTAATAAAGGATCTCAGTAAATAATAAAGGCTGATTACTTAAAATTACTTGAAACTTATCTAAAAGAAATATAGAGAGGCGTCTATCCTTACATGAGGCAAGTATCCCCCGAAGCATTTTTAACGTTAGGCTACTATCCGCTATAGTAGGCAACTATCCCTTTTTAAGAGGTCTAATCAAACACGATTTACTCGAAATGCATATGAATTATGTTTACAAAAATGGGCTGTTATGAAAGATTAAAGATCTATGTTTTGAAATAAACATCGAATTATTCTTAAAAAATATTTTTTTTTTAATTATACAGCTTTTATGAAAAGTAGGGCAACTATCCGGCTTTTACCCTACTCTACTTTTATGAAGATGGTAAAACGCCCTTCAAATCTAGATTTACAGATATATTTTGCAACTAACTACTAAGCCACCACGGCTTCTTCATATTATTTCTCAATCAACAAATAACTATAGCTCAACCCATTGTTGAGTTATAGTTCGTCGAAAGAAGGAAATTCTCTAAACAAAAAGAGTAAAACCCAACTAGAACATATCCAAATACTAACGAGACATTAGAGCTATGACCATTCGCAGATAACAAATGCTATCTTGGGTTTCCAATTTATTCCCAATAACCACGGGCTCGATGGATTGCCCACATTACAAAGAATAACTCTTCTTTCTCATTTCTTTTGTGCAAAGAGACCCGCTCCGATGGATGTAGCCGACCTTTTGTTATTTGAACCAATCTTACTTAACCCTCATTTGTGGCCTTGTCCCCTTTGCGATGTAAATCTAGACGATCCTAATTTCGTATTTACGAGACGGAGTAATCCACAGTCGAAGAGTTCTCATCTTTCAAATGGTACCATTTTTTTTCTACGTAATTTAATTTTACAGTGAATATTTTACTGCTCTGTTTTTAAGACTGGTTTCCTAATGGTCGTTTCAAAGTAAGCGGGTTGTCTCATAGTAGGCGGTTACCATAGCCGGTAAGCGCTAGCAATAACATAGATATAGGCGATTTTATGACCTTTGTGGGGTGGAGTATATGTACTAACAGTACATGGGGAAGTGAGTACCGCGGCTGCCGGTACAGTCCTTATAGTTGAGATACCAGATATTTGTGTGATACAAGGAGTGATTCACATTGTTGTCTATTTTTCATAGTTAGTTTGAAACTTAGTTCAAACGAATTCTTCAAATAAATTCTTCTTCAAAATTATGTATTCGAATTTCTTCTTAAGTTTTCCCTTAGCTCAAAGCTGTACTTACTGTAGCTGTAAGCTATTGGTTCACCGCCGAGGTTCAAACCTGCTATATATTTTGAATTCGTAGCTGAATAAGAGAGCTATGATAGTCCGTTGCCACGATTAGCGATTATAATTGATAACACGAATTCGAAGCTTAGCAATATAAATACGCCTTTACAAATAGCGTCTGTTCAAAGCCAAATTAATACTTAAAATGAACATGTTACGCGAATATTCTAGCTATGATAATGTTAGTGTTTAAAACATAAATCAAGACATAATTGCTACCGTGGCTCGGGCCCCAGTCATTAGCTTACTCGTTCAGAAATTAGTGCTTCCAGCGCTATTCTGACTGATATGGAATAATCTAGATTGTATTTAAACTAAGGTTATAAGGGTTCTGTGCCCCTTTTTGTCTTTTTTTTTGTTAGCCTGATTTTGCCATAACGCATGTCTGTGAATATATTTTTAAAAAGGTTTTGTATTCGGTATTTTTATGGTGAATACGAATTGTTATTCGATTTTCCAAGAATGAACATTTAGATTTCTAGCTTCTTACTCTAGTTAAAGAAATATTAATTGCTAATGGACACTAAATGATGGTAAGCTACTAATAGATTTATATCCTCACGCCTTCCCACAAGGGTCCCCGAAGGGGTAGGCAGAGGTGTATAGGTAATACCCACACGCCCACTTTCCGCCAGAGGTATATTAGGTGCCAACGTGACAGATGGCGAGTCCATCGCCGTTACTCAAGCACGACTATACATACGCCTTTGGAATTTCTTCTCAGACGTATGCAGGTTTCCTCACGATGTTTTCCTTCACCGTAAAGCTCGTGGTGTGACTAATCACTGTACTTAAGTTCAGAAAAACTCATTGGTACAGTCGGGATTCGAACGTGCGACCTTTGCGTCGCAGGCAACTGCTCGAACCACTCGGCCACCACGGCTCTAACATTCTGTCATTATATTTATCTATTAAGGTTTTTACTCGGGAGTACAGTTTTCGATTAAGGGTAAATAAGGGGTAGGTAGTGTACCACATAATCCTTTCGCCTAGGATATATTTAGGTGTTACAAAGTGACAGATGGCGATTCGATCGCTGTTTCTCAGTCACGAAACGTACGTCTTTGAATTTCTTATCAAACCTATGCAGGTTTCCTCTCGATGTTTTCCTTCACCGTAAACCTCGTGGTGTGACTGATTACTGTATTTATCATCATCATCATCATATCATCACGCCGAGTCCCTAACGGGGTAGGCAGAGAGTATAGAGCGCCAGTTCTCTCTAGACTTACTCTTACTCTTCGCTTCGTCCACATTCATCAGTCTCTTCATACATGTTCGTCGGTTTCGAGTACTCTTATTAACTTCACTGTATTTAAGTTGAGAAAAACTCATTGATAAAGTCACGATACGGGCTTGCAATTATTACGTTGCATCACTTGAACCACTCGGCCACAACGCTTTACTATTCTTTTATAATAACAATATCCTCACGCCTTCCCACAAGGGTCCCCGAAGGGGTAGGCAGAGGTGTAGGGGTAATACCCACACACCTACTTTCCGCTGAGGTATACCAGGTGCCACTATTCTTTTTGTATTATTATTATTATTTATGTATCTAGAAACCCATATAGATGAAGGAACTTCCTTCCTTTCTATAGCGTGCGGTAGGCAAGTACAAAGTTCTCCCATTTCCAACTTACACTCACTTAATGGGTCCATCTAGCCGGCTGCGTCTATAAATATCGCGAATCTCATTATTCTCAGTGGGATGAACCTGTTCACGCCTTTTGTATAACAAAAACACTTTAAGCATAATTATGTATCTAGTGTACAAGTAACTAACGTATAATGATGCGGGTAGAAGCACAAAGCCGTGGTAGCCGATTGGTTCTGGTAGTTGCCTACGACACAAAGATTGCAAGTTCAATTTCCGACTGTACCAATGAGTTTTACTGAACTTCAGTACAGTGTTTAGCCACGAGCTTTACAGTGAAGGCGATCATTGAGAGAAATTTAGCATACGTTTGAGAAGGAATTCAAACACATGTATAGTCGTCTGGGGAAAAGGGGATGGACTCGCCACCTGTAATGTTTACACACACACATATATATATATTCCTTTATATGCTATTACTACTATGATATTTCTAACTCATATAATAATTTACACAGATTTTGGTTTGTATCGTGCTTCTGCGATGAGGTTTCTAGAACAGTGCAGGTATTGGCCTAAGGGAGAAATGTTTGTCGAACACGTCTGCCTTCATCTTCGGGGATTCTGTAGGAACGTGTTAAAAATATTTATACAATTCCTCCCACATTTTTTTCTTACAATTGTTCAATGTGTCATTCAACATTACTTTTTAACGACATAAAAAGCAAACGGCTGAACATCATGAGACTACAGAGCGAACTACATGGGTCTACACGTGTTCAATCATGTAGAAGCTCCGACCCTACGGGCAAAATTTGGTACCTGACTCTAACCTGTTGTTAGGCTTCGAAGGCTTCAGAATTGCATGTAATGATCGTCAAAAGTTCAATTGGTAACCTACACCAGAATTTAAAATAGGTTTATAAAATAAACTGTGGTGGCAAGTTGGTGCTTTTCTGAACTTCACTACAACGATAAACACACTACCAACTTTACAGTGAAGGAAAACAGAGGAAACCTGCTGACGTTTCATAAGAAATCCAAAGACGTCCCCGTACCTATCTGTTACGTTGGCACCTAAGTACCAATATTTCCGGCGACATTAAGGTGTTCTCACACTTCTGACTACCCTTTTGTGAAAATGTGGTACTCCTTAATTCTTAATCCTCATAGTATATTTTGATGCACGCGTGAGTGATAAAACTACCGTTTAACCCGTTTTATCTAGTTGGACGTTCTCACAGTGGCAACTAGAGGACTTTTAATATTTTTTATCGATATCTCCAATGAATTTTAAACTTTATTACAACTGCATTAAGAATTAAAGTAAGACTGCAGGGGGACCGGTTCTATTCCACGCAATTTTCTGCTTTATTGGTTAGTTATGGCGAGTACCGATATCTAGGTACAGTGCCTACATACGTTCGTGCGGATTATTAATTGATTCATTGATTTTCATAACTTTTTTTCCCAGAGCGCAACTTTGCTCAAACAACATTTTAAACCGGATTGTATTTTATACGTCCTACACGTTGGGAATTTATTCACTATTTACGTGGGAATTCTATTTTTAAACCGTTTCAAACGTCAGTCCTCGGACTGTTCCACTGATGTTAATTTATGCCCGGGTAATTTTATATCCCGTTAACGCTCCCATGTTGGGTATACGGAGAGCTGCATCCATCTTTGTCAATGGCGGCAAATCGTTTTCCTTTTTAAGCGTACCATGTAATTAAACATTTATGTTATGTATTTACGCATTCCCGCAAGGATAGACTCCGGTGGGGTAGACAGGGGTATACAGTAGATAGGTAGGCCCAGAACCCACGGGAGATAACCTGTAGGTGCCGACGTGACAGATGAGTTCATCGCCGTTTACTCAAGCACAACTATACATGTTCTTTTTTGAATTTCTTCTCAGAAGTATGCAAAGGAATTCAGACGTATCTGTCACGTTGGCACCTAAATATGTCGAGGCGAAAAGAGGGTGTTTTTAACATCTGCGTAGCCGTCTATATACATAAGTATGTGTTATGAATTAATAATAATAATATAATAATAAATACCAAGGACAATTCCACACAAATTGACCTAGTCCCAGAGTAAGCAAAGCTTGTGTTATGGTAACTAGACAACGATATATTTACTTATATAGATAGATATATACTTAAATACATAGGACATACAAGACTAAGGTACAAATATTCGTGTTCATCACACAAATATCTGCCCTCAGCGGGATTCGAACCCGCGACCTCAAGTTTCGCAGTCAGGAGCTCTAACCACTAGACCAGACGGTCGTTTATTAAGTCTTTATTCGAATAATATTATGTCACGCAGTGTAACTGTGTCAAAGGTTACATAATTTGTGATTCGCCTCGCGTTACGAGACGAGCGGACGTATCTACAACTCGATAGGTATCTATCGCGTGTGACTCGATCATCGTTAATCTACGGTAATCGATTGTAACACGGCAATTTGTGGCGACGCTAATTGTTCTGTCGGCGCATTTAGTATTGTTTTCACTTAGTTGTTTGCCGACAGGTTTCGTATTGAATAAACATTGACAGATTGATTGTAATTTAGATGATAGATACAGTTTTGTAACAAAGAACTGACGGAGCGTGGCTTTGATGGCTTCAGACCCTGCGAAGGGAAAGATTGCATGTCCCGGAGTTCGAATAGTGGTTGGTTTCAATAGGATTTTCCGAAGTGCGGTGATTTATTACGTACATCGCGAGAGCTGCTTACTTTTGTGAAGGCATACAAAGACATTTCAAGCGATTATGGTGTCAGACTCGCCTTCTCTCTCTGCATACCCCTTTCAGAACCCTCGTGGGAGAATAATTATGAAGATGTAAAACATTCCCATTCTTTTCACTTAATAATGTATTTTATAAATTGTTAACGCTACCAAGGACCTTCTTAACTAAGTCTCATTAAAATAAAAAGTGGTTGTAAGTAGGTACCTACTAACTTATAATTTTGCTCATAATAAAATTCCCTCAAACAAAAAAATATATATAAACTTTTAGCCTAGGAAAGACTTCATAGCTCCGCTTAACATACCGTTAATATATATGCAACCAATATAAAAATATTAAGTTTGGTATTATCGCTTATCATAAGAAGGATCGGATTGTTTCAAATAAAAAAAAATCAATTGACAACGAAAAAAGAATATTTATTATAAGATCCGATGAAAAAAATTCATTCGACAACCCCTTAATGGTTCCCAAGTGCGGTAAGCAATAACACAGCAGATGCCACCTAAATACATGCTACATTTCGATTCAGATGTGTTATGGACCTTTTTACGTCGACATAGAGTAGGAAATCGCAAGATTAAGAATAAATTACGAACATTTAACAAGATGAGCCCAAAATGGCAATGTACTTAAGATTTATTGCACTAAATCTCCTATGATGAGAATATATCTTTATCCACTTTTTTAAGTTGTCGTTCTTCTAAGAATCGTTACGATGAGAAAAGCCTTACGTTAATTTAGGTAAAGAGCAAAGATGAGTCCAGAAAGGATGTTAAAGAGTCTGGAAGAAGCAACAGATTGAGACCACAACCACCATATCAAATACATCGAACACACAAGGATAGGAACGTTGAGAGTACTCTAAGCTGGCGAGCATGTTGGAAGAAGCGAAAGAGCTGTATCTGATACTGTGTGTTAGGAGACCTGGCGGTCTACCTTTTCTGTCTATTTCGTAAAGGACTCGGTGAGACGATACGCTTTTTAATTTGAAATACTTACTTTGGATATGTACAGTGATTAGTCACACCACGAGCTTAACGGTGAAGGAAAACATCGAGAGGAAACCTGCATACGTCTGAGAAGAAATTCAAAGGCGTATGTATAGTCGTGCTTGAGTAACGGCGATGGACTCGCCATCGCCGAAGAATGTGATCTCCTACAGAAAATTTGTTACACTTTTTTATCGTTTTCTACACTCTCCGCAGCAGAAATTTAAGACATGCAGTGTTTCAATGATACGATTGAAATCTCTGGAATACGGATTCGTTTCAATTCTATCATGATTCAATTTTACCAACGTCACGACTCCATTTCCGTATTACATACACTATATTTTACATTACAGGCTTCAATGTATCAGTAATCTGTCATTATATCTCATTGAAAGTTGGACCAACCATCCTTCCAGCCAGCCTCATTGAACCAAAGGGCGTAGGTTCACGGCCTTTTAACTGACACTTATTGTCGTTGTGGGAAGAGTCAAAATTGAATGGCCATTTTTTTGGCGAGCTACTGTGTTATCGTGGCCGATGTATACAAATCAGGGGAAGCATTGACGGTAGTCGTGTGCTTGGGAACCAATTTCCTGTTCCCTTTTATATTGAAATGTAAGTGGGATCCTCAAGCGAATCGGTAGGCTGTGGAATTTATGAACCGGATCGGTTTCCGTGAAACTTTTTAAGCTATGGTGAATAGAAGTTCGCCTTGAATTGTGAATCTTAACCATTGGGGTCGACAAATACTTGCCGATTGATTGGAATAAACAATGAGGGTTAAGTTTACGTTTATTCTGTTAATAATAAATTTATGAAATCCTCACTAACCTTATATTGTATTCTCGGAGAGTAATACTGTGTTGGCAGCATAATGGGACTAATCCTCCCCCCCTCCCCAAGGAGCTCATTACTGGACCACATTACTACATTACATTGTAGTCGATTCGTTGTAAGCATAAACAGTCGACAACAGTGAACCAAACAACTTTTTTTTTCTTTTCTGATTCCGAGGCTTGCCGGGCCAAGAATTTCGGCGAACTCTTTTACTTTTTCTCCATATTGCGTATGTGCAAACATAAAAGAAAGATATTTAATTTTGCACGGAGTGGTCGGTTAAACAATTTGTTGATTGAAATTCACTTATTCACAAGTTAATCACCGATTCTTATTATTTGTTTCTAATTTGTTAAATTACGAGCACATACTGCTTTTGTCAAATCTATGCTACTGAATGATTATATACCTACATACATATGACCTCCTCCTCACGGGGTAGGTCGAGAAGTACATCGCCAGTTTTCTCTCAACTTACAGACCCCTTCATGCACAATTATCAATTTGTACATTATCGACAATAATGATCGTGCTTGAGAAGCGATGGACTAGGGCCCACCCCTTCGGGGACCCTTATATGAAGGCCTGAAAGTTATCTTTTAGATTATACGTAAAATTTAATGCAACCACAAAACCTATTGTCCTTAATTACCGCTTAATTAACAATTAACAGTGCTTAAAGAGTAAATATACTCACGCCTTCCCACAAGGGTCCCCGAAGGGGTAGGCAGAGGTGTATGGGTAATACCCACACACCCACTTTCCGCCAGAGGTATATAAGGTGCCAACGTGACAGATGGCGAGTCCATCGCCGTTACTCAAGCACGACTATACATACGCCTTTGAATTTCTTCTCAGACGTATGCAGCTTTCCTCACGATGTTTTCCTTCACCGTAAAGCTCGTGGTGTGACTAATCACTTAGGTTCAGAAAAACTCATTGGTATAGTCGGGATTCGAACTTGCGACCTTTGCGTCGCAGGCAACTGCTCGAACCACTCGGCCACCACGGCTACTTGCTTAAAGAGATCAGACTTTATTATTATAATTTATAGCCAATTGTGTCCAACTGCTGGGCAAAGGCTCTCATGTCCTTCTGTCTGACTTTAAATTAAGTTAAAAGAGGGAACTCGTCTCGAGAACTCGTTAATGGGATCCTATCTTTCTTTCATAATTTGATTAATTTGTCGCGGACAAATAGACGACTCTCGTTTTCATCGAGTCTCGTTTTTGCGATCGAGTCGGCTAGGTTGTCTCCGCTCTGTCGGACATTGGTCGGTATATTATATCTGTGGATAGTTAGCACGACAATGCTTCTCTGTATACAATATGTACATTTGATTAAGGTAATAGATTCGCCATTTTTGTCATTATCTATCTTGACCTAAATATATTTCCGGCGAAAAACGGGGTGTTCAAATTCAAAAAATATTTTATACTGACTGTGCGTCTTCACCCGCGTATCATTTTATTTAATTGTTCCATTTTATTTGGTGTTTGAGCAGTCGCCAGCCGCTCAAAAGTATCATTTATTTGGAAATTGCTTTCTAATGTTGTAAGTGCTTACGTTAAATCCTAACACACAAAAAAAAATGTAAACCTTTCCTTTTTATAATATTAGTTTAGACGACGTAACAGACGACGTAGCATCAGTTACTTAATGTATTTTTTATTTATTTATTATTTTACCACCGTTTCCATCTCTTACATAATGTATATATTTTTTACTTTATTGATTTACCACCAGTTTCCAAGAAAAACCGGTGGTAATTACCCTTTTACGTACATCTCTTTGTATCTTCGAGATCTTTGTGGAGGGTATGAGGATATACAGTATTTAACATTAAACGAGCATAGGGCTAACAAGAAACTTTATTTGGCTCAAATATGCCCACAGCCCCACTAAAGTCGGAGTAAGCAATCGTGAAAAGGACCAACGGTCATTAAAGCTAAGTGAAAAAGCGCTAAGTAAAGCAGTGTATTTTTTCCTTTGCTTCAAGATAATCTTGCTAGTAATTATCTGTCGAAGCGCATGAACAAATAATGGGTTACCATGTCAAAGTAAGGCTACGCTAAAAAGAAGGATGTTTTGATTACGTCATACTCGTACAAACATATTTAAGTACATTGAAAATGGTAAGTTTAAATTAATGGTGCTATAAATTGCAATTCAATTGGTGAAGGTTCAAACAATTTAATAAAATTACCGACTAAATAAGGTGACCATAAATCTTGAACACTCTTTGGCTTCACTGCCAAAAGTCGTAGACCTAGATACAAAATAGGATTTGACATATATATTTATGTCAAAAATAATACAAGTAATCCTTCAGTGTTATAATTCCATTGGCTTGATAAGCTGGTAATGAAGATTTACGTAAGTAAGATTTATTATTTATTTTTAAATATTCAAGCCGAGCCGAATAAGGAGCCGTGGTGGCCGAGTGGTTCGAGCAGTTGCCTGCGACGCCAAGGTCGCAAGTTCGAATCCCGACTATACCAATGAGTTTTTCTGAACCTAAGTGATTAGTCTGAGAAGAAATTCAAAGGCGTATGTATAGTCGTGCTTGAGTAACGGCGATGGACTCGCCATCTGTCACGTTGGTACCTAATATACCTCTGGCGGAAAGTGGGTGTGTGGGTATTACCTATACACCTCTGCCTACCCCTTCGGGGACCCTTGTGGGAAGGCGTGAGGATATATTATATTATTATTATTTTATAAATATTCAAGAGCCGTGGTGGCTGAATGATTCGGGCCTGCCCTTTAGATGCCTGCAATACATAGATTGCAAATTCGGATCCCGGTTGTATCAAAGACTTTTTCAGAGAAAAAAAAAGTTTTGAGAAGAAATTCAAAGTGAAACTGCGATCTGTAACGTTGGCAACATACCTTAAACATATTTCCACCGAAAAGTTGGTGAACACTCTACAATACACGCCTCTAGTTGTAGGATGTATATTTAAATTGTAAATAAGTATATCAAAAATTATGAAAGTATAATTTTCGACATTTCAACATTTTTCATACTGCGTGAAGCCGATAGGAACTTAAATATATGTTGGGCTTTCATCTTTTTTTAAAAACGAGGCCTCCATATTTCATATTGCTTGAAGCCATTACTCGAGCCTGATTCTCGGAACTCTTTTGTGAGGGCCCAAGGTTCTCACCGGCCTTATTTTAATTCCACCAAATGTCGTCACAGTTTGGCATTGTTGCCGTTTTTAAGGCCTTGGTCGTTAGCTCGAAAAATTCACTCCTTTTTTCAACCGACAACGATTTCGTTTAGTGTTGTATTTGTTTTTGGTCGTTTGTTTTGTTTTTTTATTGTCTGTGGGCTGCTTTCTGGTTTGTTTTTGACTTTCTACATTGTATGTATGCGAAGGTATCGTTTGTTGCTTTGAGACGCCGGTTAATGGTTATTAGGGACCCGTTTAATTAAGGGTATGAACATCGAATTGGCATCTTTAATTAAGAGTGTTTGAATATTGAATTGGTATCGTTGTTATTTACCATTAATAGTTTTATCAGCGTAAATAATGATTTGCAATGTGTTTTCCTAATTTTTGTCACCGATCTGAATCATCTAGAGATTTTAAATATTTACCTAGAAACCCTTTTTGTATAGTTTTAGTACAAAGCAACAGGGAACTATTACGTGCACAAATCTTTAGTAACTTACGTGTAAGTAACGCAAGTTAATGTTGACAAAAGGTGCACGTGATAATATGCAAATATTGATACAGGCTGATGCAAACAATATCGTGACCGACAGGGTGATGTTTTGGGGAATATTTCAAGCAACTGTATATGGTTTTGATTCTTTTGAGGACCGAAATCTTAGACCCTTATTTACTGAGATTTATGTAAAGACCGATTGAAGAGAGGTAAGAGAGGTAGGGCATAACGGGAATTTGGACCTGCCCGTCTGGGGCAGGACCTCCACCTTATAGAAGTCCGTAGACAAATAACACAATTTATTGTGTTGTGTTCCTACGCGGTGAATAAGGTTTCCAGTAATGAGCTTAAATGAATATTACAGTATAACTCAGAGTGGCAACGCGCAAGTGTATCACTTGGTATTGTAAGCGTAAATAGGTTGCGGTAACCGTTTTCTATCAGGTGGGCCGTATGCTTGTTTGCCACTCTTGTTGTAAAAAAAAAAAAAAAGAATTGATCTGCCATCGACCGTCTTGTAATTTACCAGAACCTTTATCCACCACCACCACCTACTATCAATATATCTTTTTCCTTAAAGACACAGATAAAACGCTGAAATTCGCTCGTTTTTTTTCATTGTCTTCGACAGTGGTTCTGGGAACTTTGACTATTGTACTTTACTAACGTTTATCAATTCCACCAGGTATTTTTTATGTTAATTAAATGACACGCGGACGAATCCACGGGGCACGGGTAGTTCATCGAAAAACCTTTACACCAATTATATTAGTTACCCCTAGATACAGGAACATAAATTGCAACACAATGTACTTACTGTGCTCATTTGGACACCAAGAGCGGAGCCGTTATCTAGATGAACGGTGCGAGTCGTATATCGAACATCTTTTATTTCGTTTAAAACATAATAACTCTTTTTCCCACTAAAAGTAAAAACTGATTTCGTGGTTTCGTTGAGTTATCACCTTTTGTTAACTAAGTTGCGCGTACTATTGGAATCTCACTCTCGATAGCTCTTTTCGGCTACCTGCCGTGTTTTTCTGAACTTAAGCAGGTTGATCACACCACGAGCGTTGTGGTAAGGAAAACATCGAGAGGAAACATAATATATACGTTTAAAAATAAATAAAAAATAAAGTTACGTATGTATAGTCGTGCTTGAAAAACGGCGACGGACTTGCCACATGTTACGTTAGCAAAAATACCTCCGGCGAAAAGAGGGCCAGAGAACACTATTGCCTACTCTAATAAATAGCTGTTATCGCGATAGATGGCGGGTCTCTTAGATGTGACTACACAATCGGCTTTAATTTTTTTACATTTGTATGAATTTCATCACGAGGGACTTCTGAGGTATGATAAGTCACTCGGCCACTGCGGCTCTGAAACCATATAATATAAATATCTTGTGCTGAAAGGTATGGTAGAAACTATGTCATAACTCACGTACTATTCGCGTTTAAGATAGTAACTTACGCGTAGTACCTGCTCAAGCCAAAAAGCTTATTGTATACGAATGTTCGACAGTAAACCTCAAAGGTTTACAGTAATGATTTTTTGTTTAATATCGCATTGTTCCATAAATGGAGAACTCTCTCGTAAAATGTTTGTCGTACCATACGCGTTAAGACATGAGGAATGGGCGGGTGAGACTCTCTGAGATTCTTTGTTGCAGGGATGTCCCATGTAAAGTTGCGAGTTGATACACGAAATGTGGCCAAAGACGCTTATTGGAATATCTTTGATGATACAAAAGTTTGAATTATTTACAGTAGCAAATGTCCTGGCCCTGCACTGTATTCCATATGTATACATTTGTATATACTTCATATATATATAGCGGGCCTATTGCAAATTTAACGAGGGCCCTTGGATTCCGTGATTCCTGCGATTCAACGTGACAGGAGGCTATTCTGTCTCTGTCAAACTATAGTTTGAATACAGAAACATAACTTAAGGTTTGCAAGTCTAGATAAAATCGCTCTAACCTCTCTGTCTACTACTGTTAGAGACTGAAAGTGATTATGTGTATATTATATATTTAACTATGTATACTTACAAAAATAATAATATCATCCTCTCGCTCCCTCTCATCCTTGAGACCAAGCGTACTCGACCAATACTCGACGCTTCATTTGACCTTGACTCGCCCACCTTGGACCACACAATTTACGCCAAGTAATTTTGTTTTCATTTATATCCCATACATCATTCGCATAAAACACATTTTGTTACCTCTTAAAAGTACGGGACGTCGGAAAATAAAGAATCAACCAATCACGTGTTTAATGCCGTGGAAGTACTTTACTTAGGGGTCCCTTACTGTCTAGGGCTGCCAAGGCTGTAGCAGAGCTCACTAACTTTTTTAATTGCATATACCTATTTTAAAATGCGAAAGTGCGTGGAAGATTCAGAGAAAGACCACGTTCTAACTACCTAGATCTAATCGATCGGATAATCAAGAATGGGAACATCAAGAGTCTGGAAACCAGTGAGCATGTACCAAAAGACTTATGAATCTTCCTCCATAGCCCCGGTGGTCTATACCTAAGGGTTTCTTCTGAACATATGTACTGTGATATGAACACCACGAGCTTTACGATGAAGAGGAACGTTGGGTGGAAACATTTTTTAAGGTGGCAAACAAAATATGCGGCTTTTGTTAGAGAAAGAGACCACGTTCCAACTATCTGGATCAATCGGACTGGAATCGATCGAACGCTCAAGGACGGGAACGTCAAGAGTACTCGAAACTGACGAGCATGTATGAAGAGTAATGAATGTGGACGAAGCGAAAGAGGTATGTAAGTCTTGAGAGAACTGGCGCTCTATACTCTCTGCCTACCCCGTTAGGGACTCGGCGTTTTGATATGATATTGTTAGAGAAAATTAAGGGCGTGAAATTTTTGTGGGAAAGGGTGAATATTTATACACATTAAAATGTACAGAAATGTCGTTAAGTTAGCATGCCTACGGTATTAATGTCACCTCTACGCAAATTAAATGAACATTTTATGAGCGTAATAAAGTAAATAATACTTGTAATTGCGTGGTCCTGTAATTTTTATGTGATTATTTTTCTTATTGGTTTTGTTATCATATATGATTGCATGGCATCGAGACCTGTGCCATAAAACGGACTCACTGAAATGGTCATTAGGTGCAAAATTCATCATTAGGCATTTTACACAATCGCTGTAAAGTTAAAGCTGGGTGCAGGATGGCGGTCGTTTTTAAGCGACATCACAATTTTTATTTTTTATACTACTAGAGTGGCAAACAAGCATACGGCCCACCCGATGGAAAACGGTTACCGCAGCCTATTTACGTTATATTACAATACCAAAGTATCACTTGCGCGTTGCCACCCTATTTTCGGAGAGTTATACTGAGTTGGCAGCATAATGGGACTAATCCCTCTGCTGCGGCAGCATAATGGGACTAATCCCTCTGCTGCCAACACAATATACCAATCCCCCCCCCTTCCAAAGGAGCTCATTACTGGAAACCATATTCACCGCGTAGGAACACAACACAATAAATTTTTAACCAAAAGTTATTTGGCTACGGACTTCTATAAGGTGGAGGTCCTGCCCCAGACGGGCAGCTCTAAATTCGAACGGGAAACCCGTTATGCCCTACCTCTCTTTTCTCAAAAATTCGAAGGTTTTTTCATATACGTTATAACTCAGAAATGGATATGCAAAATTATTGCTATCGATGCTGTGATGAGTCGTGGTGGTTAGAGTAGTTACTTGCAACACAGAGATTGCAAGTTCGAACCCCGACTGTACCAATGAGTTTTTCTGAACTTAAGTACAGTGATTAGTCACACCACGAGCTTTACGATGAAGGAAAACGTCGAGCGGAAACCTGCATACGTCTGAGAAGCAATTCAAAGGCTTGTATAGTCTTTCTTGAGTAACGGCGATGGACTCTCCATCTGTCACGTTGGCACCTAAAATATATCTCTGGCGGAAAGTAGGTTAGTAGGGAAATTTGGGGTACTACCTATTACACCTCTGCCTACCCCTTCGGGGACCTTTGTGGGAATACGTGATTTTATATCGAATATTATATTATATCCACGAACCTTCCTCGCCTAATGAGAACAATCAATATCATAAATGACTCCCAGCATTGAATATTTGTTATCCAACGACTTTTAGGTTGCCGCGATTTGAGATTGCAAAATGTAAAAGGATTTTGGAATGAGTAGCTATCGATCAAGAATGCCTCTGGCCAGCGTCCAACCTGATAGGTCAGGTGAGCACTTCGGGATAGGAATATACTTTGTCTGCCTAGTTACGTGTTTGTCCTAATATAGACTGACGACACTAATACCTAGCTGTTGCTTGTGAGAGTCTATTAATGCGCTTGCTATGAGCGTTTTTTTATTAGCTAGCTGAGCCCCGCGATTTAGCCCATCTATAATATGATTTAATTGGTCGATTGCTGGAAAACGTATCTTATGTGTCAGTGCAGCTGATAATCTATCTTTGTGCCAAATCTTATCCAATTCGGTTTGGTAATCTTACTAATATTATAAATGTGAAAGTTTGTAAGTTTGGATGTTTGCGGTTCATTCGCTTACGTATATATAGTATAAGTAGGGTTAAGATACATCAATACTACATATCTTTATAAAAAATTCTTTACGAAGGTCTCATATATGAACCAATTGTATGTATTATTTAATCACTTAACTATGTATGAAGATATTAATGAATGCGGACGAATCCAAAGAGATATATACGTAGGTAGTTAAGTTTAAAGAGAACTGGCTCTCTACTCTCTCTGCCCGCCCCGTGAGGGACTGGGCGGGATGATACTCAAGTATGTTTTTGAATTTTCGATTTCTCAAATCATACTATTTTCCTACAAGGGACCCCGACTCTTCGTTTTATCGCCCAAGATAAATTTAGCCTCGTGAAAGATTTTGATTTCAACGCCATCTCTCGACTTGACTTACCAATCTTACGTTTTTTAGTTAACCCTTTTCCGCCGATCTACACCCACCTTTATACGTTTGATTGCCTTGACATAAGGCAATTTTACGGGCGCAATAGACTTGCTTTGATTTCGATTTATTGCTTCTCAGAAAAAGATTTCTTCTTCTAAAACGTGCGAATGAGAGAAAATACCCGAGCGTAAAGAGGTATTAAGTCAGTTTCATTTGATGACATACAGTGGTATTAAAGCAACAATATTATTTACTACAATTTACTTTATATTTACTACAATATTATGTTACAACACAACACTTTAACGAAGCCCTCGAAGATAAAGGTGTATTGTTATTACTACTTTTTTACTCAAACGTATGCAGGTTTCGTCTAAATTTGTTTCTTCAACGTAGAGGGTCGTCTGGTCTAGTGGTTACAGGTCCTGACTGCGAAACTTGAGGTCGCGGGTCGCGAATCCCGTCGCATATTTGTACCTGTCCTATGTACTTATGTATATATCTATCTATATATGTAAATGTATAGTTGTCTAGTTACCATACCACAAGCTTTGCTTTATTGGGGACTAGGTAAATTTGTGTGGAATTGTCCCAAGGTATTTATTTATTCACCGTAAAGCTCGTGATGTAACTAATCACTGAACGAGTTGCAGACACTCGAACCCCTCGGCCACCACGGCCCTATCCTAACGTAAATATTAATTCATCGGAAAGACAATAATGCGCCTAGAGATAAATAAATACATTTAATTACCTGACCATATGCTGGGGAAGAGAAGTTTGATGTGCTTCTAAAATTTTTTTTCCATTGGCAATGTATTTTGGCGTATGGCCGTTGTGCACACTCTGTGTGGTTATTGAGTAACAAATAGAAACAATACTAAAAACCAACCGTGCGAATCATCCATGCATTCACTGCGATTGCGATGAAACTTTGGTGCATCGAAATCAAATCGATTCGCGGATCAACTCGACTAGTTTTCCTATTAATAGCTGGATAGTGGAATAATCCACTCGTCCTAGTTTAAACTCTACTTCTGCACGACACACAACGTCTCTTTGTACTACAAATGCTTAGGAAAACTACCACAATACTCGGCCGATTTAAAAAGTACCCCCTGGTTTATCCGTATAGAACAATGGGCCTTGCCAATACAATTTAATCGCGTTACACTTCGGTCGGCCAAGAGCCGATGCCAATAACATTCTGCCCATCGCTAGAATACATAGAATTAAATAACTGGCCAGTGGCTACACAAATAAATGACAAACGTTTCACGGTACGAATGTTGGGGATTTGAATTTCGAAGTTTAAAACGTCAATGGGTGGTCAACTTTACTTATAAAATTGTTATTGGTCTTTGAACACCAAATTTTTAAGTTTTTTTGAAAATAAGTCCAATTTTGAGACGTCATTTTTAAGAAGTTGCTGTAAGATTTTTAATACTATTTTATTGTACCTATATAGAAAATACTGTTGGCCGTTAACGTAACAGGTGGCGTCTGTCAGTCTCTCCGAGGCACGTCTATGTATATATATTTTTTAATCTGTTTTCAATTTGCAACGCGTGAATGAATCTATACCCGAAAGAACGAAAAATGTGACTTATGAGATAGGATCACGGGTGGATATCAGTTGCTAAGGAGATGTAATGGCATGTCTTTGATTGTGGATTCACTTTCTCCCAAGTTAACTATATAATACAGCTGTTAAGCTATGAAATACGCTCCATCGTTTGTGACCTACCATATCTTCAGATTGTTTTTTATACAACGAGAGTGGCAAACAAGCATACGGCCCACCCCATGGACAACTGTTACCGCAGCCTATTTACGCTTACAATACCGAAGCATCACTTGCGCATTTTGACATTAGTGATGGATGAATCAATTTGATCGCTAGGACATTATAAATTTGTTTTCAAACATTCATCCATGAAATATTATCCCTGTAAAACTCACTTTAGTATCAATGACTTCATTTCTATTTGTGAAACAAACTTAGATACCTGGTTATCAAAATTACTGGCATCGGATGTCAGAAGAACCTATTTCTGTGTTTAATGAGCGTTCGTCACGATTTGTGTGTAAGTTACAAGTGGAACGTACTTAATAAATTAGAGGGTTTTTTTTTTTTAGTTTCGAATTTTCGAAATTTCAAGTTAATTGGCATCAGTATCTGACGGCCTTCTGGTCTAGCGGTCAGAGCTCCTGACTGAGAAGATCGAGATCGCGTGTTTGATGCCCGCTTTGAGCAAATATTTATGTGATGTGAACACGAGTATTTTGTAATGTTTAGTAGTAGTTTTGGATGTCCTATGTATACACATATCCATCTGTATAAGTACACGCTTTGCCTGGTTTGATATTATGTCAACTTGTGTGGTATTGTCCAAAAGTAATTAATTATTATTATTCTTGAGATCCCTCAGTGAATATAGCTGTCCCTGAGTATCGAGTTAACTCGCATCCGCTCACGACTTGCGCCGCGCCATACTCGCCGCTAACACCAGCTTGGGGCTCGTAGTCACGCGATGGTGTGTCATCGAGTATCTCTGAACTGGCTAACTTACGTGTCTGTGTCAGGGCTAATTTTTAGTTAATGTCACTAAACGTGGGATATTCACGGCTACTGTTTTGTGAGTGGTTACGGCAGATGTTTTGGGTTTCTTAACTTTTCTCGTAAAATTGTATTGAGGTTCAGCTTGTATTGTGTTGTATGACGTATGATGTATGTATTGTGTTCAATGATAAGAGAATTAACACACTGCTATGTGTCTGAAGGATATATAGAAGTAAGCTACTCTTAAACTCACTCCGTGTCAGTTTGATCTAGTTAGCTGGCGTTAGTGCTCGAATCCGACAGATATGTACATGAGGACATATTGATGATTGTGGAAGAAGAGAAATCTTCTCTTTTCATATCAAATCAAATCAAATACATTTATTGCATGGAAAAATAACCTAAGCGCAGACATAATTTACACAATATACTATGCTTAAAGATGCTTTTAGTGAAATTGTGCCCTTTTATTTGCATAGCGTGAAGAATACCAGAGCATTGGAGGGAAGGTGGGTTTTATAATAATAATGGTTTTTGAGTAGTTCGTCTTATTACAAGTTCGGATCCCGATAGTATCAGTTTCTCGAACGTAAGTCCAGTTGTAATACGACGAATTCAACAATGAATTCGAGAGGAAACCTGGATATGAATCTTTGTATCTTTTCAAACAATTGCGATTTCGCACATAAACTTGTTGGGCTAAAGAAACAAAGTAAATGATGCGTATATGCCGCTTGTTTGTTCACCAAACTGTTCTCATAAAACTTGTGCTGGGTCTTTGATGTGGTCGTCGCTTTACGAGAAGATCAGATGGCGAATAACGTCACTAGTCACTTTGAGTTAAATGGTCCGTTTCGTTGTGCGCACAGCACCAATAGCTATGTATTTTCAATCTTTGGTCTCGATTTGGCCCATATCTCACGTCGTCTATTAGGATCTCTAAAGCGGTAGGCAGAGGTGTTCGCCGCACATATGGGTTCTATTAGGTATGGTGGGTATTAAAAGACAACGTGCCAGATGCGAGTTAAAATTCTATATAGGCCCCGTAGTAAATTTTATTATTAATTTAAATGGTTTCTTTAAAATGTTTAGGTTTAGGTTTAAAACAATTTTTAATCACAAAAATATCTGAAAGTTGTTGGAATTAGGGCTGAAAGGATCTGAAAATTCGTATTTAAGCTTTTAGTAAGAAAAACGTACTTCAACTTCCAATGTGAGCTTCGAATACGACCGGACGCATTCGCTGATAACTAACACAGCATTCGATGTGGTACATACGTTCTTGAGCTTTTTATTGAAACCTTGGGTTAGTGTCTAATAATAAAATTAGATCTCGTTTAAAAAATACCACTTGAGATCGATTAAGCTGTCGCTATAACACGTGTACAGTGCTCCCATAAATTATGTCGGTAGTAATAAAGGTACATATAATCACGCCTCTTTCCCGTAGGGGTAGGCAGAGACCACTTCTTTCCACTTGCTACGATTCTTACATACTTCTTATGCTTCGTCCACTTTCATTATTCTCTTCATACATGCTCTTCGGTTTAGGGTACTCTTGACCTGACCTTTTTTCAAGACGTCCCTAATTTGGTCTAGAAACGTCCGCCTAGGTCTACCCCTTCCAACACTTTCATTCACACTCGCCTTATACACTTTTTTCGTCAATCGTTCTTCATTCATAGTAAAGGTAACAGGAAACAAAAAATAAATCTCTTTTACTGGTTGTACTTTATAATTTGATCTATACTAGACGAGCCCCGCGGTATCGCCCGCGTATTATTTTATTTCTTTTGTAGTACATCTCTTTTTCTCCAATGAAATATATCATATGTGCTAATCCGGCTAATACAATTAATTTCTGTACCAAATCATATTCCGTTTAGTAGTTTTTGCGTGAATGGGGAGCGAACAACCTCACAAATTTTCTTCTATAAAAATAATTATTTTTATTATTATTATTTATATTTTATTTATATGTAATATGTATTGATAGAATTCGAATATCAACTCAAGTCATCAAGTCGACAGTCTAGCAACGAAGTGTAACTACGTACCTATTTCGCTTCATCTATGTTATACCTACCTATACATACATACCATCACGCAGTCCCTTACGGAATATGCAGAGAGGGTAGGTCAGTTCTCATAAGATTGAAATACTTCTTTATTACAAAAATGTATCTTCAAGCCTTCCTATTAGGGTTCCTCTTGATGTTTTCCTTCATCAAAGCTTGTGGTGTGACTAATCACTGTACTTAAGTACAGAAAAACGCATTGATACACTCTGCATTCGAACTTGCACCCTTTGTGTTACAGGCGGTTACTGGAACCTCTAGGCCACGATGGCAAAATTTTAATATTATTATATTAATATCTCAAATCCTATCATAATGTATCAAAACAAGCTATGCAGATTAAACTGGATTAAGAGCAGATTAAACCAGTTTTATTGTTCACAATGCTCAACAAGTCCAATTCCCCGGCCAAGGGCGGTGCCAGAAATAACAATAGCAACGGAATGGACGACATTACGGCCTCTTCCAAATATGTATTCCCGTCACGTGCAAACTTTTTATTGTATTTCTATTGTCCGTAATGATTTCACTCTGCAACGTTACGTCTCAATAAGCTTTTTTTTAACACCATTCATTTATCTCATCACGCCGGGTCCCTCAGAGGGTGGGCGGGACTCCACGGAGACTCGTCTATTGATCTAGAACCAGAATTGTAGGCTGGCTAACTTTAACGAGAGACAGACTGAATCAAAACATCGAAAAAACTTGGGGAGAAGGTCTCATACTGTATCTTTCTGCGGACTCTGAGGCTGTATATTTATATTAGTTGTTCCGCCCAGCTTCGCTCGGGTGAAAAAATTGATACAGTGAAAAAAACGCGTTATATTTCCTGAAACACGATCGCAGCACCACCTTTCGGGTCCAATTTTAAATCTAAACCATTTTCGAATCCACTTGAAGACACACAGTAAATTTCATTAAAATCGGTCCAGCCGTTTACAATTTTTTTAAGTACATACATACATACATATCATCAAGCAGAGTCCCTAAAGGGGTAGGCAGAGAGAATAGAGCGCCAGTTCCCTCTAGGTTTACATACCTCTTTCGCTTTAACCACGTTCATACTTTAAAGTATATATTTAAAGCTTAAGCTTGAGGACTTTCAAGCTATGAACAAATTACGGTAACTTAAGTTTGCGTTTAGGTAAGCGCCTGACAAAACCTAATAGCAACCCACCAATCTCCAGAAGTTTCGGCCAACAGGCGCCATTAATTAATCATTGCACCGATAAGAGAATTAATAAGCGCGCGCACCCAGATTGTTTAACACGGAGCTTCAAATTTGTCAACATTGAAAAGTTTGTGGGATAATCTATCGCTTGTGATGGATCGAGCCGATTTTCGATATAATCTTCTGCGGTATTCGAAATAAATATAAATTTGTCACTTACTTAAATATTGTATGGGACCGTAGCAGTAGCGACAGTGAATTAAATGATCATGATAATGATGATGATACAGTAATATAGATAACAACTACAGTATACGAATAAATATGTGGCTTAGGCTTATATAATTAAAATAATAGGTCTTTTTATTATTTCAGGATGAAAATATTATGTCTATTACCCACTCGCGAAATTACTATTTGTAACCTCCACTGTATGTATGTTCAGGGACTCGTAGTCTCGTAGCACTGGCTACACTCGTAGCCTTGTCGTAGCGGGCTCGTAGGGCGGCTACAAGCTACGCGGTTTGTATTGATCGAGGTCAACCCAAGGCGATTCGCGGCTTCATTTCCAATATTTTATCGAAGATTCGTTTCGAAAGTCGTTGAGTTTGAAGTTACAGGGCTTACTTAATGTTCCCGTGTGTTTATTTAAACATATGTTCTTAGTTGGGCTACAAACACAAACTTAATTAAGGATGCGTTTTTACGATTTTGTTTAGTGATTTGTGTCATCAAGAGTTTTACGGTGAAGGAAAACATCGTGCAGGAACGAACGTTTTCTACGATAACGTGCATGTATAGGATATGTACGTTTGGAAGAATTGAAATATTATATTAAATTTGTGCCTGAGAGATTGTCGCCTCGATATACGTCAAATTGAAAGATGTTTTTGTTGTCAAATATTTTATCGCTCGCCTGTTCAATCATAGCCCGATGTAATCTTTTCGGTGTGCCATTTATTTATAACTTTTAACAACATACATACATACATATCATCACGCCAAGTCCCTAACGGGGTAGGCAGAGAGTATAGAGCGCCAGTTCCCTCTCGTTGATTAAGTCATTCAGCATGCTCGAATAAGACTCTTCTTATCAAAGACTATAATTAGATTATATTATACTTTTTGATGTTATCCACGTTTACTCGAAGGACACAATACAGTTTAAAAAATATGCTCTGATAGCGCGATCTAAATACGTACAGCGACATCTATGAACCTAATCTTAATATATATAAATTACGTGTCACATTGTTTATCCGCGATGGACTCCTATACGACTTAACCGATTTTAATAAAATTTGAACACCGTGTGCAGTATGATCCAACTTAAAAGATAGGATAGGTTACATCACAATTGGACCCGATAGGTGGCGCTGCGATCGTGTTTCAGGAAGTTTAAGTTTAGCTTTTTCACCCAGGCGAAGCTGGGCGGGGCAGCTAGTACTCATATAAATATAAATAAGAATAGGCTAGCTAATTACATATTGAACAAAAAACTTATAAAAAACCATCGATGCGAAGTTGTACGATATAACGTTTTCTATACAGAAACAGAACCAGGAACCGACAAATGGATCCATGAAACAATACCTCAAATTACTCAACGTTTTACGACCCTACGATACGAACCACCGCGAGCAATCAATTCTTATACTTATACGCATCAATATTATGTCTAATGTCGCGTGCGCCTCAGTATGGCCGCACCTATTATCTGGCTTTATATCCACCATGTCTTCATATAAATTTGTGATCTAAAAACAACTCGTATAAAATGCGCTGTGTTCACATAATTGGTAAAGTTGTGCCATTATTTTTGCATATAAACGAAGGAATGTCTTTGTGGTATGAAATATAATGGTTTTGTAGCGAACGCTACTAAAATATCGTATTAAAATTACAAGTATACTTACTGATGCTTAAAACTATTGTACCAATGAGTTTTTGGGAACTCAATGCATAATAATTGTTCGTACTATGAGTTTGACGGTGTAGGTAAACGTTTTTAGGATCCGATAGACGCATGCAACGACAGAGATAATTTTCAGTTTCGAGTACACTCTCGAGTACACATCCTTTAATTTCAGTCATAATAAGTAGAAATAAAATTTCATCGTAGAATTCCGAGCTTGAAACCTGAAATATTATTCTTTATTCCAAACGAGACAGTTGCAACAGTCGTGAGTGCGGAATCGAGTCACAAGTCGTTTGTCAAGCATCGCGAACTCGACCTCTTGATTCAATTGTCTGTTACGTTCCCCATAGACTTGTATTCGATTATTTGACACGTTATTCGATTGTTATTTCGATATAAAACTCGATTGTCTAGTGTTTACGCCTTGTTTACGCTTGTGATTTGGTATCAACTCGCATTATCGTGATTCTTTCTTGATTTCAAAAAATCCCTGTACAAATATGTTTTATTACGTTCATGCCTTGTTCCAGATATTGTTAGCGTTTATTATATTTAGTGACCATTATGGCGGTCTGGTCTACTGGTCGGTAATACAAAATACTTTATAACTTAGTGCACAACTGTAGCGGATCGATGTAAAAGTGCTCGTCAGCCTTGTAGTGTAACACGTCAGTATAACACAGAGGTTATGGTGGAAATAGAGAACACAATAGTCTGAATAAGTAATGTTTCGCATTGACTAACGCTGCATGCAGGCTTTGAGACTTGGAGCATCTTCTGCACTGGCCATTGAATAGAAAAGAAATGGTCAAGAGCTATGCGGTTTTTCTTTTATTTAGTCGAAGGGTATTGTCGGTACACACTGATTACCCAGCACACGCACACTACAATTAGTGGACTCTGGTCATACTCAACGCATCCCGCGACACCCTCGATTAGAAATTGGTGGGGCGCGTCTTGGTGGCGGCATTATCTGTAGGTTAGTATGCATCCGTAGATAACTTACCATGTCAGGATACTAGCAACACAGTGCATAGTGACGTTGTCGCACTGCCACCGCACGCAATCAACAAGATCAATGTTTGTTACTCTCTCAAGCGCTAATTGCGAATGTTTGATCACTGCTCACGTTAGCGCTGTTTTTCAGGCGTTCACTCGTTTTTTTTTTAATTGTACAATTTGGTTAGTTCAATAGTAACTAGAGCCGTGGTGGCCGAGTGGTTCGAGTAGTTGCCTGCGACACAGAGATCGCAAGTTCGTATACCGACTGTACCAGTGAGTTTTTCTGAACTCAAATAGTGTCTAGTCACACCACCTGAAGTACACACTGATTACTTATGAGTGCTCATGCACACTATAATTATTAGACTCAGGACATAATCACCGCATCCCGCGACCCCTCAAATAGAATTTGGTAGGGCGCGTCTTCGTGGATGGCACTATCTGTATTCGGTATTATAGTACTAGCTGTGCCCGTGACTTCGTCCGCGTGGAATTTAACAAAAAAGTTGCTTAAGTTACTCCTTTTTACATCAGCTATCTACCAGTTACAGTCCCGTCAAAATCGATCCAGCGTTTTCAGAGATTAGCCGGAACAAGAAAAATAAATATTTTGGCATATGTACATACATACATACATATCAGGCCAATTACGGTACATCTTACTAATATTATAAATATGAATGTAAGTTTGTTTGTTACGCTTTCACGTAAAAACTACTTAAGAGATCACTATAAAACTTTGTACACATATTCTTGGAGGTATTAGAAGTAACAAAGGATACTTTTTATTGAAAAAAAAAAAACATTTTTACAAAAGATAAAAAAGCCGTACACGCCGACGAAGTCGCGGGCACAGCTAGTACGGCATATGTGTACATTACATTTATAATATAATACATTTAATACATAAAAATATAAATTTTAAATTACAAACAGACACTCCAATTGTATTTATTTGTATTATTTGTATAAATTGGTAGTTAGTAGGCCTTCGATATGGCTAAGAGTTATACTACGTGTGTGTCCCCGCCTCCCCAACCTCAAGTAAGGGTCGTGATGATATGACATTCTTTATTAATGCAATAACTCAGTGTGTCGTGTAATGAAATATCTTTTATCTATGTGTTGCGAGTGCCAGGTGTAATTAAATTATCAATACTACATACTAGCAGAGACCCGCGGTTTCAGTCGGAAATAAAAATGTTTTTCCATTGGTTTTTTTTTCTGCAATAATCAATCCCTACGCTAAATAATTCGATTTTTTGCGTGAGTAACAAACATACACAAAAACTGTCGCGTATTGTTCAAACAAATGAAACAAAAAATAATTATAGAGAAAAACTATTCGAAGATTCCTACATAAGGATCAGGAATAATGAAAATTGGCACAATAAATAATAGTATTAAGAGAGGTAGGGCATAACGGGCTTTTCCGTTCGAATTTGGAGCTGCCCGACTGGGGCAGGACCTCAACCTTACAGAAGTCCGTAGACAAATAACACATTTTTTTGTGTTGTGTTCCTACGTGGTGAATAAGGTTTCCAGTAATGAGCTCATTGGGGAGGGGGGAGGATTGTTACATTGTTTTGGAAGCAGTGGGATTAAACCCATTATGCTGCCAACACACTATAACTCTCCGAACACAGAGTGGCAACGCGCAAGGGATACTTCGGTATCGTGAGCGTAAATAGGCTACGGTAACCGTTTCCCATCAGGTGGGTCGTATGCTTGTTTGCCACTCTTGTTGTATAAAAAAAAACATAAAATTTTATTTATTATTATTGGTAAGGATGACCGCGAACAACGGCACTTAACTTCACATAAACGCAAATCGATACGTGCAGTGGGAACTTGGCCACGCGCGTGTTGATAAGTCTCTTTTACAACCGCAAAGAGACGCGTTGGGCGAGTGGTTCAAGTATTCACATGCAACACCAAGGTTGTAAGTTCAATTAATTTCCTACGGTACCAATAAATATTTCTGAATTCAAGTACATTGTCACGTTTACTTCACATTTTTGCAAGAGTTTTATCGTACATACATACATACATGCATATAATCACGTCTCTTTCCCGTAGGGGTAGGCAGAGACCACTTCTTTCCACTTACGATCCTTACATACTACTTTCGCTTCGTCCACTTTCATGATTCTCTTCATACATGCTCTCCGGTTTAGGGTACTCTTGACCTGGCCCTTTTTCGAGACGTCCCTAATTTGGTCTAGAAACGTCCGCCTAGGTCTACACCTTCCAACACTTTCATTCACACTCGCCTTATACACTTTCTTCGTCAATCGTTCTTCATTCATTCTCTCGACATGGCCAAACCATCTCAGCATACCTTTCTCAATTTTTGTCACTACATCTTTCAGACCACAACGTTTCCTTATCTCACT